>OX638135.1:73731914-73999414 GCA_951804985.1 Dryomyza anilis | reverse complement strand
TTTATTTATTTTATTTATTTTATTTATTTTATTTATTTTATTTATTTTATTTATTTTATTTATTTTATTTATTTTATTTATTTTATTTATTTTATTTATTTTATTTATTTTATTTATTTTATTTATTTTATTTATTTTATTTATTTTATTTATTTTATTTATTTTATTTATTTTATTTATTTTATTTATTTTATTTATTTTATTTATTTTATTTATTTTATTTATTTTATTTATTTTATTTATTTTATTTATTTTATTTATTTTATTTATTTTATTTATTTTATTTATTTTATTTATTTTATTTATTTTATTTATTTTATTTATTTTATTTATTTTATTTATTTTATTTATTTTATTTATTTTATTTATTTTATTTATTTTATTTATTTTATTTATTTTATTTATTTTATTTATTTTATTTATTTTATTTATTTTATTTATTTTATTTATTTTATTTATTTTATTTATTTTATTTATTTTATTTATTTTATTTATTTTATTTATTTTATTTATTTTATTTATTTTATTTATTTTATTTATTTTATTTATTTTATTTATTTTATTTATTTTATTTATTTTATTTATTTTATTTATTTTATTTATTTTATTTTATTTATTTTATTTATTTTATTTATTTTATTTATTTTATTTATTTTATTTATTTTATTTATTTTATTTATTTTATTTATTTTATTTATTTTATTTATTTTATTTATTTTATTTATTTTATTTATTTTATTTATTTTATTTATTTTATTTATTTTATTTATTTTATTTATTTTATTTATTTTATTTATTTTATTTATTTTATTTATTTTATTTATTTTATTTATTTTATTTATTTTATTTATTTTATTTATTTTATTTATTTTATTTATTTTATTTATTTTATTTATTTTATTTATTTTATTTATTTTATTTATTTTATTTATTTTATTTATTTTATTTATTTTATTTATTTTATTTATTTTATTTATTTTATTTATTTTATTTATTTTATTTATTTTATTTATTTTATTTATTTTATTTATTTTATTTATTTTATTTATTTTATTTATTTTATTTATTTTATTTATTTTATTTATTTTATTTATTTTATTTATTTTATTTATTTTATTTATTTTATTTATTTTATTTATTTTATTTATTTTATTTATTTTATTTATTTTATTTATTTTATTTATTTTATTTATTTTATTTATTTTATTTATTTTATTTATTTTATTTATTTTATTTATTTTATTTATTTTATTTATTTTATTTATTTTATTTATTTTATTTATTTTATTTATTTTATTTATTTTATTTATTTTATTTATTTTATTTATTTTATTTATTTTATTTATTTTATTTATTTTATTTATTTTATTTATTTTATTTATTTTATTTATTTTATTTATTTTATTTATTTTATTTATTTTATTTATTTTATTTATTTTATTTATTTTATTTATTTTATTTATTTTATTTATTTTATTTATTTTATTTATTTTATTTATTTTATTTATTTTATTTATTTTATTTATTTTATTTATTTTATTTATTTTATTTATTTTATTTATTTTATTTATTTTATTTATTTTATTTATTTTATTTATTTTATTTATTTTATTTATTTTATTTATTTTATTTATTTTATTTATTTTATTTATTTTATTTATTTTATTTATTTTATTTATTTTATTTATTTTATTTATTTTATTTATTTTATTTATTTTATTTATTTTATTTATTTTATTTATTTTATTTATTTTATTTATTTTATTTATTTTATTTATTTTATTTATTTTATTTATTTTATTTATTTTATTTATTTTATTTATTTTATTTATTTTATTTATTTTATTTATTTTATTTATTTTATTTATTTTATTTATTTTATTTATTTTATTTATTTTATTTATTTTATTTATTTTATTTATTTTATTTATTTTATTTATTTTATTTATTTTATTTATTTTATTTATTTTATTTATTTTATTTATTTTATTTATTTTATTTATTTTATTTATTTTATTTATTTTATTTATTTTATTTATTTTATTTATTTTATTTATTTTATTTATTTTATTTATTTTATTTATTTTATTTATTTTATTTATTTTATTTATTTTATTTATTTTATTTATTTTATTTATTTTATTTATTTTATTTATTTTATTTATTTTATTTATTTTATTTATTTTATTTATTTTATTTATTTTATTTATTTTATTTATTTTATTTATTTTATTTATTTTATTTATTTTATTTATTTTATTTATTTTATTTATTTTATTTATTTTATTTATTTTATTTATTTTATTTATTTTATTTATTTTATTTATTTTATTTATTTTATTTATTTTAAAACACTATGTGGAAATATATATGTTATTGTTAAATACTTGCTGATGGTATTCTCCATGGCATGTGCTATGTTATGGCAGCTTTGTGACTGAAAAAACATCTAATTATGTGAATACAATGTCACACAGTGAATGGCTAAAAACAAAAATTTTTATTAATTGAAAACACCACATCTCCAGCGAGCGTCGTTTCTGCACGAAGAGCGCGACGCTGTAACTGACGTAGATTGCCTGACGCGAACGCGACTATAGTTTTTTTATGCGGCGCTGATTGGGCGACAGAATTTAACTCTGCAATTAAGGGTTAATTTTGGAATGAAATTTTGCAAAAAAAATATATATATTTATATCTATATATATATATATATATATATATATATATATATATATATATATATATATATATATAAATATATATATATATATATATAATATATATATATATATATATATATATATATATATATATATATATATATATATATATATATATATATATATACTGAAAACTAGGTATTTTTTAACATAAATAAAGCAAAAAATAATGATGGAGACTTCTAGGGACACCAATGTAACCGACGCAAACTCTTGTTGTTGATGCAGGAATTAATTCTTGGTTTCTGCGTTAGCGCTACGATTATGTTGTTTTATTTGGCGTAGTTGCCGCGCTTTTGCAATTCGTTTGATTTATTTTATGCTGCGTTCTGATTGGATGCTGCGTTTGCAGCTTTTAGTTGGAACACATTAAAATTGATGTTGCTCTTTCTCTTGGTGCTGTTATGAGGCTTGTTGTTGTGTTTTAATTAAGCTGCCCCGCATAGCACATATGCTGATATATCTACACACACATTCATATGCATACATGTGTGTCTTTATGTATGTATTAGAAATTGCCATGCGCTGCAGCTGCAGTTGCGAAATCTTGCTTTTGCATTTAATACAATGTTAGCGTTGCTGAATTCAACTGGCTCCACCCTCAAAATAAACGGTGACGATATGCAGCAGCGACGCTGTGGATGCTGTTTGCGACAGCAGCTACTAGACTCACTCATGCTTGTGTGTTTTAATTATAATTAAAACACAAAAGGTAGCAACACATCCATGTTTGTCGTTACTCGCGCCAAAGCAATGCGCACAAAAAATGAGCAGTAATGAGCGCGAGTCGCTCAACTGTCTGTAGCGAAGTGCGTGAGAGCGCACACAACACTCAATGAGTGAATGGAACTAAGAGCAAATGAGAGAATACATGTGTTTCTCTATCTGTGAGTAAGTGAGCAAAGAAGGGAGTGAGTGAGAGCGAGCTGCATTGTGCGTGGGTGGGATTAGAAGTGGAGATGTGAGTAAATATTGAACTGAGTTTAGAAAGCAATTATCTCACAATTTAATATATATATATATATATATATATATATATATATATATATATATATATATATATATATATATATATATATAATAATAATAACTTACATACGATATAAACAAAATTTCGTTGACAATTTGTGAAGAGTGGTGAAGAGTTTGTCACTGAGTAGTAGTGGCATTTTTCAAAACGAGTTCTTCAAAAACGATAGTTAACTAACAGCTGGTGTAGTACCAGACACAACAACGGAAGCGGAAGTGTGCTGAGTTGTTAAACGCCCTCTAAAGTCGTTATCGTAGCATCCCCCACATACGCTTCGCAACGTCGCGCACACTAACACGTAATTAATATAAATTCATGTATTGAAATGAATGGCAGTATGGATATACCTTGGGATGTGTGTGCACTTTTATTGTTGTACTTTTATTGTTTTAATTAAGGGATGCTTTATGTGCGGCGCACAACTGAATGAGAGCATGGCAGCTATTGAGTGATATATATTTGAGAGCGTGAGTGGTCTGCGAATTCCAAGGCTTACAACCAAATATAGAACATATCGTCACTGTAATTCCAAAGGGGCGAATGTGCATTATTAAAAATTTTGGGAAAATCAAATTTTAAATTTTGATGTGCTTTAAATATTAGTAAAATTTAGTTTGTTTTCAATTTTTTCTCTTATTTTGGATTTGTTCATCTATTTTTATAACGTATATAAAATATATTTAGATTTGGACAACTTACCGAATTATAAATACGGATTTTGTGAGGCTATATTCTGACCAAAACGCAAATATTTTTGTTTTTTATTCTATAACTTTTTATTAATGCAAGATAAAATAGTAATGGTTAGCATCATCATGATGATGATTGATATATGCTTAAAGCATAATCAATTAATGCCTTTACACCACTATTTTATCTTATACCATTAAAAAGTTATGGCAAAAACACTAAAAGATTCGCACTTTTGGCATGACAACATTTGAAATTTGTCGAATTAGCCCTTTTGGTTTTGTCTATTGTGGCTAGAAATATTTTGACACAGTATACTATAAAAAAACTGTAAAAAACGCAAATTTCAAATATTACACATTCGCCCCTTCGGAATGACGATATGTATTCAGTGTCCACTAGGGATGTCAATTCCGGGATTCCGGGATCCCGGGTTTTAAGACAAATCAGTCCCGAAAAACTCATCCCGGGATCATCGTTAAATCCCGGGATTTTCGGGATTGCAAAAAACGCAAGTAGATCAATTTTTAATAGTTTATTCAAAAGTCTTTAAATGTTTTTATACAAATTTCGTGAATAAGTAAATCTAACATTTAATGGACTAAAATCTTAAAACACTGACGTCAAAAATAATGAATTACATGTTTTTTTTATTTTTAACAAATTTACTATTGTTTAAAATTACGTCACTTTCGACTAAAACTGTTCGGCAAAATGAGCACTTTTATTCCTTCCTGTCCTCATTAATATCATTTCTACATAATTTTAATGTGCTGATTCGAACTTCGTTTTTATTTTTTCCCTATGGGCCATTCCACACCAAATCGACCAAAAAAAGTCAAATTTGAGATTTTACCTTTTCGATCTTAATGAACTTTTGGCAACTGATAAAAGGTATAGAGACATGCACTAAACAATATTTTTTTTATTTTTTCCGACCACTACTTCCAGAGATACAGTGGCTCAAAGTTGGAAAAAAAGTGCCAAAACTCACTTTTGTACTGTTGTTCATATTTAATATCTCTTGAACTAGAAATGCTAGAAACGTTAATGGCTCGTTTTAAAGCTAATAGAACAAGCTTTTAGAAAAATTAAGTTGTAATTTCCAAACGGTAACATGTGGCCCGTGGTCATTATACTTGCACTTCAAAATTGATGTCCTTAAAAAGGAGCCTTTTTGAAATTCTGAAAAAAATCCTAAGTTTTCGTCAATTTATTATAAATGTTCATACAAAATTTCAAGATGGTATTTTGATGGCATCATATTTTAAAGAATTATTTTCTTATATAATTTCTTATCAATATTTTTTGTATTAAAAACAAATATATTTTTTTCAAAAGTAAAATTTGCAATAGTTTTTCAATGTATTTGTAATTCTAATTTTGAAAATGGCGTCAGTTTCATCAAATTATCTCTAGTTTTTGAAATATATACCATTTTTCGAAAATCGTAAAAACTATATGCCAAAATCAATATCTCAAAAACTAGATTGAATATGATAAAACTGACTTCATTTTAGAAATCAGAGTTACATATATATTCAGGAATTATTAAAACTTTTAGTGTAGAAAAAAATTTTTTTTTTTCTATACAAAACAAAAAAAAAAAAATTTGAAAATTATTTTTTAAAATATGATGCAATCAAAATACCATCTTGAAATTTTGCATGAACATTAACAATAAATTGACGAAAATTTAGGATTTTTTTCAGAATTTTAAAAAGTGTCCTTGTGACAATTTTGAAGTGCAAGGCTAATGACCACGGGCCATATGTTACCGTTTGGAAATTACAACTTTTAAAGCTTGTTCTATTATCTTTAAAACGAGCCATTAACGGAGTTTCTAGCATTTCTAGTTCAAGAGATATTTAAATATGAACAACAGTACAAAAGTGATTTTTGGCACTTTTTCCAACTTTGAGCCACTGTATCTCTGGAAGTAGTGGTCGGAAAAATTGTTTAGTGCATGTCTCGATACCCTTTATCAGTTGCCAAAATTTCATTGAAATCGAAGAAGGTGAGTTCCAACCGCTGGTCGATTTGGTGTGGAATGGCCCCTATACGTAATGTTTTGGAGAAAAATGCAATTTATTATTTTTGCATTTTTCACTGCATTTAAAGAAAAAACATATTTTTTATAAAAAGACTGAACCGACATTGAACAAAAATTAAAATAGTTATTGTCCATGAACAAGTCAACTTGAATGTCGTTTAAGATATGGTTGCAATAAACGGTTAAAGTTTAAAAATTGAGAAAAAACGGAATTTGTGAAATCACCGGAAAATCATATATAATAAAAAATATTTTATTATTATTTTAAAATATTAAAATAACTATAGATTCTACTCATTTCGACAATTCTATTACTTTTCGGTGGCTTTTTGATTTTGAGATAAATAAATCTTTTAT
Source organism: Dryomyza anilis (assembly GCA_951804985.1). Classification (NCBI taxonomy): domain Eukaryota; kingdom Metazoa; phylum Arthropoda; class Insecta; order Diptera; family Dryomyzidae; genus Dryomyza; species Dryomyza anilis. The sequence goes on along the minus strand of OX638135.1, from coordinate 73,992,561 downwards.
TGAATTTCAACTTTATAAAAATAATTCACTTTTTATTTAAATAAATATTAATTATAGCAGTATTTTACTGTTTTTTCTCAATATATGATAACAATTATTATGTACTAGTGATTGTAAACTTACAATTTCTTCTGTTCTATAATAATGCGAACTGTGATGGTACTTTTCGAACATTAAAATATCAATAAATTTCAATCGATATTTCAATCGTTCTTTTTAAATAATATAATTTAAAACCTTATAATAATGCATCGACCATATATTTCATTCACATCATCCATATATTCAGTTGCAATATCTCGAGAATAAAAATTCTATAGAAATATGTTAATAAATATTTACTCATTATCTTAATTTAAAAGACGAATTTTAATTCACCGTTAAGTTTTTTAAATGCATATAACTCAAAAAGTAGAAAGGACACAGAAAAAGCTATACAATGGTCGAAATAGGTATTCTCACTAGTATTACCAATGATTTAAAATATAACATTTATTTTATACTAAATATTCTTTTCCGATAATTCCATAAATTTCCCTTATTTTCTAAAATGTTCAAATTTAACAGATTATCTAAATCTAAAACTAACATTTTTCACTATTTTTTACATGCATTACAATCAAATTGTGCGTACTACAATCATATAAAATCCATTTGACCGAGAATAAATCTGATTTCGATTAAACTAACAGTATAAAATCCACTCAAACGATTGAGTTTATATAAATAAATCCACGTTCTTAAATTGAATTCATTTTTAAAATTTTTATTATTTAAAAATCACATATAACTTTAAAATGTGTCCACTATAAACTATTTTTTTTTTAAATTAATTTTTTTTTATAAAATATTGTTTTCCACAAAAAAAAACAATATCCCAATAAAAATTTGATTGTTCATTCAAAATTAAAATGTTCTTATATTTGTACTAAAAAATAAATTTTCAATAAAAAGTATTAAAAAAATGTTTGATGATCAACTGGGGTTTATATATCGCGGATGTTGTATTTTGGACACCATGTATATTTGCATACCCATCCTAAACACAGATGCATTTGAGTTTTGTTTGAGTTTTGTTCGAGCCTTAAGCATTATAAATGTTTATTATTCAAACATAGATATGGTTATTATATGCCTTTGCTATTATTTTTTTAATTCCCGGGACTAATCCCGGGATCCCGGGATTCAAATTTTTTAGTCCCGAAATTTTGGGATTGAAAAATAGTCCGGGATTGACATCCCTAGTGCCCTCAATGAAGAGCTTGTTTATTGTTTTTGCAACAAACCCATAATAGAATAATAAATATATTTATATTTTTTTTAACAATATTCTTTCAAATTAAAAGTAATAGTTTAACTAAAATCATTTTTTTTTTTGTATAATTAAAATTTTTTAAATTCATTCAATTAAATTAATATTTTAATTCATAACAAATTTTGACGTTGACACTTATTTTGATAATTTTTTTTTAACCTCATGTTAACACCTGAGCACCTGAGCGATATCTCGTTTCAAATCTTTAAATATCCACAAAAACATAGCAAAAATAGACGAGAATTGGTTGAGACACGTGAAAAAAATAATCCGATATCTACATCCCTATTACAGAAGTATTTATAAAAATTTAAATACTAAAAACTTCTCACATACAATAGTAAATAAATACATATGTAATATGCCAGATGAGAGACGGCCAGTGGTACCAAATTAGGGTTTAGCCGGCCAAATGGCATTTTATTGTCGTGTATATATTGCATATGTAAATATTATATATATAGAAAAATTATTCAATCCATAGTATTTTAATGTTATATTTAATATTTTAATAAAAAAACTGATTTTCTCTAAAGATTACGGCACAAGTTGGCGTCTATATTTTTTTTTTGTAATAATAATGTTTCTAACTAACGACCTTTGGCCGGCGGAACAAGAAATCAGCACCACTAGAAACACTTCTTTGTACTCTGATGGTGGATTCGGGTAATCATTTTATTTTTACCTTATCAGAACCCGAACATGATCATGTCCCTAATAAGGAAAATGTCTTCTATAGATGGCTCCACATTTATTAAAGTAAAATAAAAACAAAAAATATTTTAGATTATTTTTTAATATCCATTTAATATCCTGTTGAGTAATTAAATTTTGAATTTACCCTTTCCTATAAATTTAAATAATTTAATATTTTTGCAATTTATGTATATTAAATTAAATATTGAGATGGCAACACTAGTACAGTGCCAGGTTTGAGTGAGTACTTGCAAAAGAGAGTGAACGCGAAGTACACGCGCAGAAGGCAGAACGCTCTCTGGTGGAACGTTTTTTTAGTTTATTGTGTCGTAAAAGGTAGAGTGGTGGCTGCAAACTTTGGCGAAATTACAAAGTTGCTGTTGTTTTAACACAGCTGTCTGCCTGCCAATATGCATATGTATGCAGCACAAATGTTGTGTGTATATACGACGAAAGACATTATGTACCCACACACGGCATTAACGTGTGTACGTGGTGCAGTGCTTATTCAAAGGTACTTTTCTAAATTTATGTGTGTATATACGACGAAAGACATTATGTACCCACACACGGCATTAACGTGTGTACGTGGTGCAGTGCTTATTCAAAGGTACTTTTCTAAATTTACATTTTGTTCTTGTTATTATTTATTATTATTTTTGATCTCATGGTGAGTTTGTTCTTCTACCTCTTTTATGTTGTCCCTATTATTAATCTTTTTGCGTTTATCCTGTCATATAAAGTATTTGATTATTATTTTTTCTTTTTAAATTTTATGTGCAAATCTCGATGCCTAAAATATGCCTAATTGACACATGAAAAAACGCCCACCTGCTCAATAAACACGCATGTTGACGAAACAGTGCAATATTAAAAAATCAGCCAATAAAACATCTCAACCAACTCCCGCCCCTATCTGACACCATACCCCTTCTTATATTATCTCTCTCGCATATAGAGTTTTAAAGTGAGATTCGCATAAAAAAGAAATGCAAAACAACAAGCCAAAGAAAAACGCCTACGTGTCGCAAATTACGTATTTCAGTTACACATACATTTAGCGCTCTTCGTGTTTAGACATAAATTTATATTCGCTGAAAATACTTCATATACTGGATGTCTTATGCTTTGTCTTTAAAAAATCTTTGTACTTAAAATGCACATAATTCCAGACGTTGTTGCCAACGACAGATGTGCGCAAATCCGCTGACACTATCCCCTAAACTTCCTGAACACACTGCCGCTACTCAGTGCCCCCCTCTCAAAAGTAAATTGCAAACAACTATGAATTTCACAACTTTTGTCTTTTGGTGAACCAACAAATTAAATGCAACCTAAAAATAAATACCACTATTATTGTTTTGTACAAACTCATCCTTATAACACTACTCAAAAAAAAGAGAAACAATTTTCCCATGGACAACCCTTACATAGATTCTATATAATTCGCGGTTGATGATTTAGACTGCATACTCTATTTTCTATTAAGTAATTGTTTTAAAAATATATCTATGTACATTTTATGCATTAAAAATACAATACATGATCAAAAATACAGGCCCTTACATATCTAGTTTTCCAAACAACGCACATTTTATTTCAATTGTCTAGACTAAATCCAATATATCAGCATATTCCAATATTGTATATGTTTTTAATATATTTCCCCAGACAAAGTTTTAAGCAGGATAATGATTCGAAACACGCAGGCAAACAAGCTGTCGTATACGCATTGAAATCACATTTTATATGAATCTTTGTGGTAGGCAAAGGTGGGAATGTGGACAAAAGCTGCTAGTTCCCTAATATAGCAGGAAAACAAAATTGGTAGGGAAATGACAGGCATAGGTAGGGTATGGTTGGCAAAAGAGGTGTAAACTAAATGGTAGGCACAAGCAGGGTAAAGTAGGCAATGTGCTGGAAACAAATTGGTAGGGAAAGGTAGGGAGCTTAAACATATAATCTCGATCATGATTGCTCATCAATTTCGTCCCACCCAAAATTATTTGTTGTACAAAAACACCGACGAATTTTTCTGTGTTGTTGGATCGCATTTTTTTACTGTTACATTTGCAAAAGGAATGAAGTGAACTCAGCTTTGTTATTGTGTTCGATTTACCACTACATTAGTGTCCGAAGTAAGCAATAACAAAACACGTGCTGTATTTGAACACAAAAAATGTTTGTTGTAGCGAAAATGACGGTAAGAACCATTAACTTGGCACTATGATTTTGATATCAGCATAAATCCCCTGGAAATTAATATTAATAAACTGCAGCAAAACGGCGGATATTAACAACGATGTTTCAAATATGAAGCAAACGCACAAAAGACGCGACGTGGCATATTAATCTGCAGCGGAACAAATAACAGCCATCATATTTCAATATTAAAAAATTTTTAAAGCAAATTTGATATTTCATATTGTAAACAAAATTTTCTATAGACAACTTGTTGATCAATCTTTTAAAACTTCAAAACAGAAATATTGTAAACAAAATTTTCTGTCGACAACTTGTTGATCAAGCTTTTAAAATTTCAAAACAGATTTCCTTTACAATGTGTTTGCCAGCTACATGTAGGCTACTTTTCCATTCCATATTCTAGCTATAAAGATACTTTTCAAAACTTCGTGGTATCGAATCTATATTCGAAAGTTGTCGTTTTTTTTAGATTATTTTCGAGGATTTTTATAGTATTTCCGATTTTATGATACATAGCAAAATTATTTTATGGTTATGCAGAGCATAGATCAAATTAATTTAATTTTTCACAGGTTCTAATTATATAAATATGCCCTATAAACATAGTTTTCGTCAAATACTGTTAACATTTTTAAAGATTAAAATGCTTGTATATTCTAAATAAAAATTACTGAAAAATCACAATTAATATCCGATTTTTTTCTCATGAAAGCTACATATGTAATTGGCCATAGCGGAGTATGCAATAAAAAAAATAAAAGTTCTTTAACTATTAAGTAATGGTATTATCAGACAACGTGCATGAGTATTTTTTATTTATTGATTGTTTAGCACTAATGATAAACAAGAAAAATATGTATGATTATCCCGAGAATAGTCCAAACTATCCAATTACTATACATATGTAGATAGTTTCAGACTTTATATACTTATAAATATAATATATAAATATATAAATATATAAATATATAAATATATAAATATATAAATATATAAATATATAAATATATAAATATATAAATATATAAATATATAAATATATAAATATATAAATATATAAATATATAAATATATAAATATATAAATATATAAATATATAAATATATAAATATATAAATATATAAATATATAAATATATAAATATATAAATATATAAATATATAAATATATAAATATATAAATATATAAATATATAAATATATAAATATATAAATATATAAATATATAAATATATAAATATATAAATATATAAATATATAAATATATAAATATATAAATATATAAATATATAAATATATAAATATATAAATATATAAATATATAAATATATAAATATATAAATATATAAATATATAAATATATAAATATATAAATATATAAATATATAAATATATAAATATATAAATATATAAATATATAAATATATAAATATATAAATATATAAATATATAAATATATAAATATATAAATATATAAATATATAAATATATAAATATATAAATATATAAATATATAAATATATAAATATATAAATATATAAATATATAAATATATAAATATATAAATATATAAATATATAAATATATAAATATATAAATATATAAATATATAAATATATAAATATATAAATATATAAATATATAAATATATAAATATATAAATATATAAATATATAAATATATAAATATATAAATATATAAATATATAAATATATAAATATATAAATATATAAATATATAAATATATAAATATATAAATATATAAATATATAAATATATAAATATATAAATATATAAATATATAAATATATAAATATATAAATATATAAATATATAAATATATAAATATATAAATATATAAATATATAAATATATAAATATATAAATATATAAATATATAAATATATAAATATATAAATATATAAATATATAAATATATAAATATATAAATATATAAATATATAAATATATAAATATATAAATATATAAATATATAAATATATAAATATATAAATATATAAATATATAAATATATAAATATATAAATATATAAATATATAAATATATAAATATATAAATATATAAATATATAAATATATAAATATATAAATATATAAATATATAAATATATAAATATATAAATATATAAATATATAAATATATAAATATATAAATATATAAATATATAAATATATAAATATATAAATATATAAATATATAAATATATAAATATATAAATATATAAATATATAAATATATAAATATATAAATATATAAATATATAAATATATAAATATATAAATATATAAATATATAAATATATAAATATATAAATATATAAATATATAAATATATAAATATATAAATATATAAATATATAAATATATAAATATATAAATATATAAATATATAAATATATAAATATATAAATATATAAATATATAAATATATAAATATATAAATATATAAATATATAAATATATAAATATATAAATATATAAATATATAAATATATAAATATATAAATATATAAATATATAAATATATAAATATATAAATATATAAATATATAAATATATAAATATATAAATATATAAATATATAAATATATAAATATATAAATATATAAATATATAAATATATAAATATATAAATATATAAATATATAAATATATAAATATATAAATATATAAATATATAAATATATAAATATATAAATATATAAATATATAAATATATAAATATATAAATATATAAATATATAAATATATAAATATATAAATATATAAATATATAAATATATAAATATATAAATATATAAATATATAAATATATAAATATATAAATATATAAATATATAAATATATAAATATATAAATATATAAATATATAAATATATAAATATATAAATATATAAATATATAAATATATAAATATATAAATATATAAATATATAAATATATAAATATATAAATATATAAATATATAAATATATAAATATATAAATATATAAATATATAAATATATAAATATATAAATATATAAATATATAAATATATAAATATATAAATATATAAATATATAAATATATAAATATATAAATATATAAATATATAAATATATAAATATATAAATATATAAATATATAAATATATAAATATATAAATATATAAATATATAAATATATAAATATATAAATATATAAATATATAAATATATAAATATATAAATATATAAATATATAAATATATAAATATATAAATATATAAATATATAAATATATAAATATATAAATATATAAATATATAAATATATAAATATATAAATATATAAATATATAAATATATAAATATATAAATATATAAATATATAAATATATAAATATATAAATATATAAATATATAAATATATAAATATATAAATATATAAATATATAAATATATAAATATATAAATATATAAATATATAAATATATAAATATATAAATATATAAATATATAAATATATAAATATATAAATATATAAATATATAAATATATAAATATATAAATATATAAATATATAAATATATAAATATATAAATATATAAATATATAAATATATAAATATATAAATATATAAATATATAAATATATAAATATATAAATATATAAATATATAAATATATAAATATATAAATATATAAATATATAAATATATAAATATATAAATATATAAATATATAAATATATAAATATATAAATATATAAATATATAAATATATAAATATATAAATATATAAATATATAAATATATAAATATATAAATATATAAATATATAAATATATAAATATATAAATATATAAATATATAAATATATAAATATATAAATATATAAATATATAAATATATAAATATATAAATATATAAATATATAAATATATAAATATATAAATATATAAATATATAAATATATAAATATATAAATATATAAATATATAAATATATAAATATATAAATATATAAATATATAAATATATAAATATATAAATATATAAATATATAAATATATAAATATATAAATATATAAATATATAAATATATAAATATATAAATATATAAATATATAAATATATAAATATATAAATATATAAATATATAAATATATAAATATATAAATATATAAATATATAAATATATAAATATATAAATATATAAATATATAAATATATAAATATATAAATATATAAATATATAAATATATAAATATATAAATATATAAATATATAAATATATAAATATATAAATATATAAATATATAAATATATAAATATATAAATATATAAATATATAAATATATAAATATATAAATATATAAATATATAAATATATAAATATATAAATATATAAATATATAAATATATAAATATATAAATATATAAATATATAAATATATAAATATATAAATATATAAATATATAAATATATAAATATATAAATATATAAATATATAAATATATAAATATATAAATATATAAATATATAAATATATAAATATATAAATATATAAATATATAAATATATAAATATATAAATATATAAATATATAAATATATAAATATATAAATATATAAATATATAAATATATAAATATATAAATATATAAATATATAAATATATAAATATATAAATATATAAATATATAAATATATAAATATATAAATATATAAATATATAAATATATAAATATATAAATATATAAATATATAAATATATAAATATATAAATATATAAATATATAAATATATAAATATATAAATATATAAATATATAAATATATAAATATATAAATATATAAATATATAAATATATAAATATATAAATATATAAATATATAAATATATAAATATATAAATATATAAATATATAAATATATAAATATATAAATATATAAATATATAAATATATAAATATATAAATATATAAATATATAAATATATAAATATATAAATATATAAATATATAAATATATAAATATATAAATATATAAATATATAAATATATAAATATATAAATATATAAATATATAAATATATAAATATATAAATATATAAATATATAAATATATAAATATATAAATATATAAATATATAAATATATAAATATATAAATATATAAATATATAAATATATAAATATATAAATATATAAATATATAAATATATAAATATATAAATATATAAATATATAAATATATAAATATATAAATATATAAATATATAAATATATAAATATATAAATATATAAATATATAAATATATAAATATATAAATATATAAATATATAAATATATAAATATATAAATATATAAATATATAAATATATAAATATATAAATATATAAATATATAAATATATAAATATATAAATATATAAATATATAAATATATAAATATATAAATATATAAATATATAAATATATAAATATATAAATATATAAATATATAAATATATAAATATATAAATATATAAATATATAAATATATAAATATATAAATATATAAATATATAAATATATAAATATATAAATATATAAATATATAAATATATAAATATATAAATATATAAATATATAAATATATAAATATATAAATATATAAATATATAAATATATAAATATATAAATATATAAATATATAAATATATAAATATATAAATATATAAATATATAAATATATAAATATATAAATATATAAATATATAAATATATAAATATATAAATATATAAATATATAAATATATAAATATATAAATATATAAATATATAAATATATAAATATATAAATATATAAATATATAAATATATAAATATATAAATATATAAATATATAAATATATAAATATATAAATATATAAATATATAAATATATAAATATATAAATATATAAATATATAAATATATAAATATATAAATATATAAATATATAAATATATAAATATATAAATATATAAATATATAAATATATAAATATATAAATATATAAATATATAAATATATAAATATATAAATATATAAATATATAAATATATAAATATATAAATATATAAATATATAAATATATAAATATATAAATATATAAATATATAAATATATAAATATATAAATATATAAATATATAAATATATAAATATATAAATATATAAATATATAAATATATAAATATATAAATATATAAATATATAAATATATAAATATATAAATATATAAATATATAAATATATAAATATATAAATATATAAATATATAAATATATAAATATATAAATATATAAATATATAAATATATAAATATATAAATATATAAATATATAAATATATAAATATATAAATATATAAATATATAAATATATAAATATATAAATATATAAATATATAAATATATAAATATATAAATATATAAATATATAAATATATAAATATATAAATATATAAATATATGAATATATAAATATATAAATATATAAATATATAAATATATAAATATATAAATATATAAAAAAAAAACATTTCAGTAAATTTGATTTTAAAGGTTTTAGTATCGCATAGTGGTCTTAAATATATTATTAAAATAATTTTTTTTTGTTGTGACTAAGATAACAATTTTAATGGATTTAAGATTTAAGGCATGAGTATTATTACTGTGTTATTCAACTGCTTTGGTTCGGTCTTAATGTTAGGCACTGTTTGGATTGGAATGGGAGGTGTATGGGTGCTGCACGCCAATTAAAACAAAGCACAAAATCAACATTAACAGGAAGAGCACAAGTTTATTACATGTATTTGTTGTTGTTAATGCTGTTGTGACTTTCGTCTTTAGCCAACCACCAGGCGCTGCTATATATTTGATATTGTTGCTGACACATTAATTGCTAAAAGCTCACCTTCTCCTAAGTTAATTGGCAGCTTCTCTGCGCACTTGCTGCCAACAAAAATCATTCATCAACTCATTCACTCGCGCACTCACTCACTCGCTTACTCACTTGCACGCATGACTTCGTCAGTATCTCCACAAATAAAAGCAAAGGGACGGTCGGATGGAACAGTGAGACAAACGGCCAGGTCAGCTAAAGTTTAGTGAGTCCCTCATGTGTATGAAGTCTCACAAAAAAATCCAAATGTAAATTATTAAAATAATTGAAAATTCTCTAGAAAAAATCGCAAAAGAAGTCAGTTGTTAGTTTTATTAAGTGTAAAATATTAAAGCTGTTTAAAAAATGTTGTAATGATAGATACTGTAGTACATGAATTCTTAGGCACGTAACTACCCAGCAAACCAAACGATATTTTTACGATATCGAAACGACATCGTTTATAGGACCAATTCATCATTTTTGATAATCGAAAATGATACGAGAATGATAGGGTTTCCGATAAAAACGAATTTATCTATAACGATATCGTTATTTTTGTCGCTATAGATATCGAGTTGATATCGAAAAAGTGTTCATATTAGATAAACAAATTTTATTTGTTCAGAAAATTTTATAATAATTAATAATTTCAAAAAAAAAACACACAACTCATTTTCAAAATATTTTGAGTTTCCTATCGTAAATCAATCATCATTTTTTCAAATTCAAAAAGTATCTTCAAATCGTCAGTGATACTGCAAAACCGGCAATCAACATTTGAGAATACCTCTTACAAAATGAATTTTACAGAAGAAACAAAACTATTTTGAGTCTCAATTCTGCACTTACGTCATACAAAATTAAGTGTGTCATAACTTATAATGGCATTTATCTAATTTATCCGATCAACATATCCTTTAAAACCGGATTATAACACAAAATTAGGCGTCATTTTTACATGCAGTTAGGCGGTTTTGCAGTATCATCGACTAAATGATTTGTAGAGTATAGACAATTTTAAACTGGAGTTTATTTTAATGAACAGCTTTAGAAGTTTATTTTTATAGGAAAACCTTCAAAACAGTCGTAATAAAATAGAAACTCCAGTTTTATATTGAATATAGTTACTGGCCTTAATGTTTAATATAAATTAATTAGGTTTGGAAAATTTTAGCAAATCAATTCTGTAAAACTTTTTTAAATGTTGGTTTAATTCATTTATTAATTAATATCATTGACTATTTAATCAATACAATTAAATTCGTATCGGCGATGGAACAATTAAAAAAATATTATTTATTTTCTCTGTTTTTCTTAATGCATTATCGCCATAATATGTATATGTATATCGGTTTGTTGAGTTACTAATTTAATAATAAATATTATAGAAATAACAAATATCTTTGGGAGGAGTTTATTTTAACGGCTACCTCTTCTAATAAAAAAACATTAAATTTCAAATAAAACATACAGTGGTGGTCATCTAATTAGGGACAAATATGTTTTAGTACTTTTTTTAAATAAATATTTTTAAAAAGGTACGAAACTAAATACATATGTATAGATTTTTACATATGTAAAGGTAGTTTAGACTATGTTCTGGATAACCCTGCATCATTTTCTTTAACGTTAACGTTAGATCCTAAATGCTAAATATTTATAATTCTTAAAATTTAAATAAAAATGTCCGAGTGTATACTCAAATATTTTAAAAACGTATAAGAATATTACCATTTCTTAGTATACTAAAACTAGTCTTGACAATTAGAAGAAAAACTGCTTCTAGGGTTTTCGGAGAAACTATTTTTCAATAATACTATATTTTTATAATCTCAATACTGGATGAAAATGGCTTATGCCCCCAAAGGTATGCAGCATTTACGTTGTGAAATGAAATGTTAAATGTATACAACATACGTCTAGGGGCAGCATTTACGCGTAAAACTGAAAATTTGCGTTCGGTGTCACCCTGCCATATAATTCATAAGCACAAATTGAGGGACCAATTTGTATAAAAGCAAGATAATAAGCAATAGTAATTATGATAGATGATGGGCGTTAGTGAAGTACATTATTGACATTAGCAAGTACACAGACCATTCCAACCGAGAATAGAAGAAAATAATAAAATTGAAATAAGAAATAAAATAAGATAAATAAAAAAATAATATAAATTAAAAAATATAAATTAAATAATAAATAAAATAATAAAAAAAACTTTTTTTTTTATTACAAAAAAAAAAACCTATGTGTGACAATCATTTGTGACTTCATTGATGAATGAGGTGCATGACATCGTTAATGCTATATCAGTGGACATTTGTATGAAAATGTCATCAATGCTTTGCTGGGCGAAAATGCTATCGGTCATCGAAGTTTCTGACCTGACATAGGGGAATCGTTGAGGAATCATTGGGGACATTTCCTGCTGGGTTCGTATAAAGTGTTTTACTTCAATAAATGTATTAGTAAAAATTAAAAAATATATTTTTGTTTGTCCCTAATTAGTTGACCACCACTGCATATAATTAAAAAAAAATTAGCCCACAAAAAAAATACGAAAAATGTATAAAAAAAAAGTTTTTCTTTCGAACCAAACGCAATAGTTTGTTCCAAAAATGTTATATTTTAAAAATAAAAATAAATTAATTCAAACAATTTATTTTTTACTTAGCGCTTACTTGATCAGGACGAAAAGCAGGGCTGGATGGATTTTATCAACTTAAAAAATCCATGATTTTTGGATTTTTTCGATTTTTTCAGATTTTAATGATTTTTGTACATTTTTTGAATTATAACTTAGGAAATATATTTGTGGTTTTAAGAGTTCGATTTATTTTTTGAAAATTTAAGTATTAGATCAAAAAAATAGAAAAAAAAATATTTGTATCACTGCTGGATGAAATATTTGGAGAAGGTGACAATGAAATGATTCATATATTATATTAGCCAACATACGTCTTAGACAACATAGGCCTTTATGTAGATTATTTAATATAATAATTTAATGATAAAAATACCAGAATGTAGTATCCGAAACTATGGATTTAATTCAAGCGAATTGTAATCCAATTTTTAAAGCGGTAAACATTGATTTAATCTAGTAGGATCTGAAGAGTTCTCCTGTTATAAAGAAGACATTTAAAATAGATTTGATCAGGCACTTAGGCATTTTTTCGACCATATGACTAAATCAGTATATGGAAGAAAACGACTTCCAGATTCAAGACGGTGAATTTTTTCCACAAAGTATGTTTTAACCAAAGGTTATAAAGCAGTTCCCGGCAGCATAAGGGTGGGGAAAAATATTATAAAAACCGATTAATCATACTGAAATTATCTTATTTATAAAAAATCCAAAAAAATCCAATAAAATCCAAAAAAGTCCAATAAAAACTAAAAAAATCCGGTGGAATGGATTTTTTTGTTTTAAATCCGGTTTTTTTCCAGCGCTGACGAAAACAGAATTTATTAATGTTATTCATCTAATCGTATACATTTGTCTTTTTTGTATGTTTATGTTTTAATGAGGTTGTTATATGAAGGCATATTTTTAAAAATTTGAATGTATGCTGCATATATAAAGCAATCAATTGATAAGTGTCGAAAATTTTAAATATTGAACAACAAAAAACACAGATATTATTGAAGCAATACAAATTTATCAACAAATTTATCGTGTCACAGATACAAACAAATTTCCGAAAAAATGCAACTGAATAATGGTCTAGTTATTAAAATCGCCTGCATTTAAAACTTCAAAATATAAATTGTGACGTTTTCAAAAAATAATTATTTCGGTTACTCAGAAAATCGAATGTAGCTTGAGTATAATTATTTTTATACAAATGTTGATCGATCATATACAGTTACGGACAAAATAATAGGGTCACTTGTTCCACTTATTTTGAAATTTTTTGATCATTTTTAGTTTACGAATGTGGCGATCATTTGTAATAAATTATTGTCAATATTTAAACTAGAACTGTTAGGCTTCAATTAGTCGAAAAAAATCTCTATGGGAGATCATTACGAAAAGTCCTGAGACATCGAAAGAATCGTATAATATTTGCCAAAACGCATTAGAATAGAGTGGCAACTACTCCATAAATTGCCGTTTAGTTTTATGGTCGGATGAATCCAAAATAAATTGAAGAGGAACGACCTAAGAAAGTCGAATTGAAATTATTTTATACCACCAAAACATTCAAGCATGGAGGTGGTAATAATATGGTGTGGGGGTGCTTCTCATGCGTTTTGTTAAAATCCTGGATAAAACAAAACATGAACTATAACATTAACGATTTTTTTCTACTAATGCACTCCTCATAGTTCTAGTTGAAATTTGAACTCCTAACTTGAATTGCTGCAGCTGACTTAAAAAGCTCCCGACTTGATTGTAACTTTATGTGACTATCCACATTCATGACAGTTTTCTATGATCTACATTTTAAAAATGTAGTTTTGGATTCGAAATGAATTGTGTGCAATGTAATATGTCCTTCCAAAAGATTGGGAAGATTTACCATGGCTTTGACCTTAATTCTTTTAATTTATCTACGTCGTACGATTCAAACATTATTTTTAAATAACGTTTGAATCGATTTACGTTTTTTCGTCTGAAATTTATTTTTTGTTCGTTTTGTTCAGTACCCCTGGTTTTCGGGAACTCAAAAAAAAAAAAAAAACAAAAAAAATTAAGAGGGATTGAAACAGGAGTTTCCAGTACATTTATGTATGAAAAAGATATTAGTTAAAAAATATTCACTGAAATAAATATGCCGAATATGTACTAGCATATATTATGTCAACCAAAAATTGCCAATAAACCAATTAAGGCATTGACTTGGAACACAGCCAATGAAGTACCGATAACATTCACATAAGCAAAAACTCCATTAAGTTCAGCTAACAAATAATCTAATTAGTCGCCAAAGCCACACATTTAAAACCACGAACTCTATATCCTCAGAATATTTCCAACTTTCCGCAATAATCAAAAACAAACCAACGGACAGACATATATACTTATTATTACGCACATGTCTCTACTTTCAACTGGTCTGACGATCTGTTCATTTAAATCTTCGTCAGTCCATCCGACAACTAAGGGTTAAAAGTCGCTATTCTGATTGGTAGTAAAACTTAGAGCTATCACGCCGCTAATCGCGTCACTCCGTTAGTCTTATCAGCTAACGACACAGAGAGCATTTTGATTGGATTGTAGCTGTTAATTAATGCCCTCCTTCTCTCCAAGTACCACACACAGAACAAGTACCACCGACAGATACCGAATCTGGTCATCACAATCAGAGTATATATTAATTGTATTCATCTAAAGTAGCATATTTATGATATTGCCGATAATATACACATGTGTATCTACGAAAATAAAACTGTTTCAAAGTTTGCGACGGAGATTGGAATCTTTTATTGAAAATTAATACTGCATTTATATTTTGGGTTTCTATATACAATTTAATCGTATAACATAATTGTAATAAATATATGTAATTGTTCCATAAAGATCACAGACCATTGTAATCTTAAAGCAATCAAAAAATTAATGTAACAGTCAAGTCTTCTTACGAGACAATGATCTCTACATAATAACAATATTTATAATAATAAATATAAAAATAGGTTGCCGCTACAGTTCCAAATATCCTAGGCCGAGCATTCTCACTATTTAATCGTTTTATATATGTAGAGCGACCTATAGGTAAGTTTTTAATCTCGAAGGTTTGTTTACCTAGAGGTAGCGCGATATTGAAAAACATTTTCTATTTTTTGATGTTGCAATCGCTGGTGTCCGAACCAGCTACGTTTCGTCTCGTAGTCCAACGCACTAACTATGTGAGCCACAGACAAATCCATGTTAATGAATATTTTATATCAATTAAATGGAATTATTTATTATTTTCTCAGTTTTTGCAAATGACTTCAAAACATTAAAACAAACACAATATGATTTCGACAAATTGTATTTCCATAAAAACCTCCATGATTTAAAAAAAATTGAAACATAATGGCGCATAATATTAGTGAATTAAAAGTCAACTTTAAATTTTAAATCAGCTTTTTGGAAAAATTCGTCAAAAAAGTCGTACTTATTTTTAAAGTCGACTTTAAATTGTCGATGATTATGCGCCAATAACTTTCTACAGAAAACTGTTTGTTGTATTAATTTTCTGGGAAATCTTAAAACGTTATAGTGGGTCCGACTTTCGATCAAATTATAATCGAATTTCTTAAAAAAATGTCTAAACAAATTGTTTTAAATTCGATGTCACAATTCAAAAGAACTTAATGGATTTAATTCACTGAAAAACAAATTTATGTACAGAAACATCAAATTCAAAACCTTTTATTTACAAATTATGTATAAAATTCATTAGTATGACGGAACATTAACGTATATTTATGTAAAAATAAAATCATATTCGTTTTAAAGTGATATCTGAAAGACAATTTTAAAATGCTAGTTTTCGAAAGGAAACGTAATAATTTTTATGCGATATCAACAACTAAGGCATTCAGTTACATTATTACAGATTTATTTTTGCATGACCCAGGGCTTTATTAATAAATAATATGTGTTTTCGCCAAAACTTTGTAGTGTAAACACTGTATTATTAATTTAGTACATTCCTTGACAGATCAAACGTCAAGAGGTGAATTTCTGTACTTTTTCTTTCGACCCTCCATTTTTGAGGTTCTCGGGGCTGCACTTGAGCAGCGCTCGCTCTCTTTGCTGCCACCCACCAACCTGTGTACACCGAAGTAAAAACCCGCATCATATAATTACACTTTATATTTTTATATATATATATATATATATATATATATATATATATATATATATATATATATATATTGAAATTCCCTATTTTGATTTCCAATCTTATTTGTATCTTTATACATTTTCATTACACTATGTGGCAAACAAAATATATTTGCCATTTAAATATATTTGTCCAAATAAAATAGTGAAAAAACATAAATTTCAGCGTTTTAATTAATTTTGAATTGTTGATCCGGTTCGATTGGAACAAAATTGGCATATTTTTTGCGGATTTTTCTAACAATTCAAAATTAATTAAAACGCAGAAATTTATGTTTTTTCACTATTTTATTTGAACAAATATATTTTACTTAAAGGGCAAACAAAAGCGTTTGCCATATAGTGTTAAGAAAATGTATAAGGATACAAATAAGATTGGAAATCAAAATAGGGAAATCCAATATATATATAAAAATATAAAGTATAATTATATGATGCGGGAACGTAGTTCTTACTTCGGTGTACACAGGTTGGTGGGTGGCAGCAAAGAGATCGAGCGCTGCTCAAGTGCAGAACCGAGAACCTCAAAGAAGGAGGGTCGAAAGAGAAAGAGCAGAAATTCACCTCTTGACGTCTGACCTGTCAAGGAATGTACTAAATTAATAATACAAAGTTTACACTACAAAGTTTTGGCGTAAAAAATATGAATAAATGAATAAATATTTATTCAATGAATTATTCAACGAAAATGAATAAATGAATAAATGAATAAATGAATAAATGAATAAATGAATAAATGAATAAATGAATAAATGAATAAATGAATAAATGAATAAATGAATAAATGAATAAATGAATAAATGAATAAATGAATAAATGAATAAATGAATAAATGAATAAATGAATAAATGAATAAATGAATAAATGAATAAATGAATAAATGAATAAATGAATAAATGAATAAATGAATAAATGAATAAATGAATAAATGAATAAATGAATAAATGAATAAATGAATAAATGAATAAATGAATAAATGAATAAATGAATAAATGAATAAATGAATAAATGAATAAATGAATAAATGAATAAATGAATAAATGAATAAATGAATAAATGAATAAATGAATAAATGAATAAATGAATAAATGAATAAATGAATAAATGAATAAATGAATAAATGAATAAATGAATAAATGAATAAATGAATAAATGAATAAATGAATAAATGAATAAATGAATAAATGAATAAATGAATAAATGAATAAATGAATAAATGAATAAATGAATAAATGAATAAATGAATAAATGAATAAATGAATAAATGAATAAATGAATAAATGAATAAATGAATAAATGAATAAATGAATAAATGAATAAATGAATAAATGAATAAATGAATAAATGAATAAATGAATAAATGAATAAATGAATAAATGAATAAATGAATAAATGAATAAATGAATAAATGAATAAATGAATAAATGAATAAATGAATAAATGAATAAATGAATAAATGAATAAATGAATAAATGAATAAATGAATAAATGAATAAATGAATAAATGAATAAATGAATAAATGAATAAATGAATAAATGAATAAATGAATAAATGAATAAATGAATAAATGAATAAATGAATAAATGAATAAATGAATAAATGAATAAATGAATAAATGAATAAATGAATAAATGAATAAATGAATAAATGAATAAATGAATAAATGAATAAATGAATAAATGAATAAATGAATAAATGAATAAATGAATAAATGAATAAATGAATAAATGAATAAATGAATAAATGAATAAATGAATAAATGAATAAATGAATAAATGAATAAATGAATAAATGAATAAATGAATAAATGAATAAATGAATAAATGAATAAATGAATAAATGAATAAATGAATAAATGAATAAATGAATAAATGAATAAATGAATAAATGAATAAATGAATAAATGAATAAATGAATAAATGAATAAATGAATAAATGAATAAATGAATAAATGAATAAATGAATAAATGAATAAATGAATAAATGAATAAATGAATAAATGAATAAATGAATAAATGAATAAATGAATAAATGAATAAATGAATAAATGAATAAATGAATAAATGAATAAATGAATAAATGAATAAATGAATAAATGAATAAATGAATAAATGAATAAATGAATAAATGAATAAATGAATAAATGAATAAATGAATAAATGAATAAATGAATAAATGAATAAATGAATAAATGAATAAATGAATAAATGAATAAATGAATAAATGAATAAATGAATAAATGAATAAATGAATAAATGAATAAATGAATAAATGAATAAATGAATAAATGAATAAATGAATAAATGAATAAATGAATAAATGAATAAATGAATAAATGAATAAATGAATAAATGAATAAATGAATAAATGAATAAATGAATAAATGAATAAATGAATAAATGAATAAATGAATAAATGAATAAATGAATAAATGAATAAATGAATAAATGAATAAATGAATAAATGAATAAATGAATAAATGAATAAATGAATAAATGAATAAATGAATAAATGAATAAATGAATAAATGAATAAATGAATAAATGAATAAATGAATAAATGAATAAATGAATAAATGAATAAATGAATAAATGAATAAATGAATAAATGAATAAATGAATAAATGAATAAATGAATAAATGAATAAATGAATAAATGAATAAATGAATAAATGAATAAATGAATAAATGAATAAATGAATAAATGAATAAATGAATAAATGAATAAATGAATAAATGAATAAATGAATAAATGAATAAATGAATAAATGAATAAATGAATAAATGAATAAATGAATAAATGAATAAATGAATAAATGAATAAATGAATAAATGAATAAATGAATAAATGAATAAATGAATGAATAAATGAATAAATGAATAAATGAATAAATGAATAAATGAATAAATGAATAAATGAATAAATGAATAAATGAATAAATGAATAAATGAATAAATGAATAAATGAATAAATGAATAAATGAATAAATGAATAAATGAATAAATGAATAAATGAATAAATGAATAAATGAATAAATGAATAAATGAATAAATGAATAAATGAATAAATGAATAAATGAATAAATGAATAAATGAATAAATGAATAAATGAATAAATGAATAAATGAATAAATGAATAAATGAATAAATGAATAAATGAATAAATGAATAAATGAATAAATGAATAAATGAATAAATGAATAAATGAATAAATGAATAAATGAATAAATGAATAAATGAATAAATGAATAAATGAATAAATGAATAAATGAATAAATGAATAAATGAATAAATGAATAAATGAATAAATGAATAAATGAATAAATGAATAAATGAATAAATGAATAAATGAATAAATGAATAAATGAATAAATGAATAAATGAATAAATGAATAAATGAATAAATGAATAAATGAATAAATGAATAAATGAATAAATGAATAAATGAATAAATGAATAAATGAATAAATGAATAAATGAATAAATGAATAAATGAATAAATGAATAAATGAATAAATGAATAAATGAATAAATGAATAAATGAATAAATGAATAAATGAATAAATGAATAAATGAATAAATGAATAAATGAATAAATGAATAAATGAATAAATGAATAAATGAATAAATGAATAAATGAATAAATGAATAAATGAATAAATGAATAAATGAATAAATGAATAAATGAATAAATGAATAAATGAATAAATGAATAAATGAATAAATGAATAAATGAATAAATGAATAAATGAATAAATGAATAAATGAATAAATGAATAAATGAATAAATGAATAAATGAATAAATGAATAAATGAATAAATGAATAAATGAATAAATGAATAAATGAATAAATGAATAAATGAATAAATGAATAAATGAATAAATGAATAAATGAATAAATGAATAAATGAATAAATGAATAAATGAATAAATGAATAAATGAATAAATGAATAAATGAATAAATGAATAAATGAATAAATGAATAAATGAATAAATGAATAAATGAATAAATGAATAAATGAATAAATGAATAAATGAATAAATGAATAAATGAATAAATGAATAAATGAATAAATGAATAAATGAATAAATGAATAAATGAATAAATGAATAAATGAATAAATGAATAAATGAATAAATGAATAAATGAATAAATGAATAAATGAATAAATGAATAAATGAATAAATGAATAAATGAATAAATGAATAAATGAATAAATGAATAAATGAATAAATGAATAAATGAATAAATGAATAAATGAATAAATGAATAAATGAATAAATGAATAAATGAATAAATGAATAAATGAATAAATGAATAAATGAATAAATGAATAAATGAATAAATGAATAAATGAATAAATGAATAAATGAATAAATGAATAAATGAATAAATGAATAAATGAATAAATGAATAAATGAATAAATGAATAAATGAATAAATGAATAAATGAATAAATGAATAAATGAATAAATGAATAAATGAATAAATGAATAAATGAATAAATGAATAAATGAATAAATGAATAAATGAATAAATGAATAAATGAATAAATGAATAAATGAATAAATGAATAAATGAATAAATGAATAAATGAATAAATGAATAAATGAATAAATGAATAAATGAATAAATGAATAAATGAATAAATGAATAAATGAATAAATGAATAAATGAATAAATGAATAAATGAATAAATGAATAAATGAATAAATGAATAAATGAATAAATGAATAAATGAATAAATGAATAAATGAATAAATGAATAAATGAATAAATGAATAAATGAATAAATGAATAAATGAATAAATGAATAAATGAATAAATGAATAAATGAATAAATGAATAAATGAATAAATGAATAAATGAATAAATGAATAAATGAATAAATGAATAAATGAATAAATGAATAAATGAATAAATGAATAAATGAATAAATGAATAAATGAATAAATGAATAAATGAATAAATGAATAAATGAATAAATGAATAAATGAATAAATGAATAAATGAATAAATGAATAAATGAATAAATGAATAAATGAATAAATGAATAAATGAATAAATGAATAAATGAATAAATGAATAAATGAATAAATGAATAAATGAATAAATGAATAAATGAATAAATGAATAAATGAATAAATGAATAAATGAATAAATGAATAAATGAATAAATGAATAAATGAATAAATGAATAAATGAATAAATGAATAAATGAATAAATGAATAAATGAATAAATGAATAAATGAATAAATGAATAAATGAATAAATGAATAAATGAATAAATGAATAAATGAATAAATGAATAAATGAATAAATGAATAAATGAATAAATGAATAAATGAATAAATGAATAAATGAATAAATGAATAAATGAATAAATGAATAAATGAATAAATGAATAAATGAATAAATGAATAAATGAATAAATGAATAAATGAATAAATGAATAAATGAATAAATGAATAAATGAATAAATGAATAAATGAATAAATGAATAAATGAATAAATGAATAAATGAATAAATGAATAAATGAATAAATGAATAAATGAATAAATGAATAAATGAATAAATGAATAAATGAATAAATGAATAAATGAATAAATGAATAAATGAATAAATGAATAAATGAATAAATGAATAAATGAATAAATGAATAAATGAATAAATGAATAAATGAATAAATGAATAAATGAATAAATGAATAAATGAATAAATGAATAAATGAATAAATGAATAAATGAATAAATGAATAAATGAATAAATGAATAAATGAATAAATGAATAAATGAATAAATGAATAAATGAATAAATGAATAAATGAATAAATGAATAAATGAATAAATGAATAAATGAATAAATGAATAAATGAATAAATGAATAAATGAATAAATGAATAAATGAATAAATGAATAAATGAATAAATGAATAAATGAATAAATGAATAAATGAATAAATGAATAAATGAATAAATGAATAAATGAATAAATGAATAAATGAATAAATGAATAAATGAATAAATGAATAAATGAATAAATGAATAAATGAATAAATGAATAAATGAATAAATGAATAAATGAATAAATGAATAAATGAATAAATGAATAAATGAATAAATGAATAAATGAATAAATGAATAAATGAATAAATTAATAAATGAATAAATGAATAAATGAATAAATGAATAAATTAATAAATTAATAAATTAATAAATGAATAAATGAATAAATGAATAAATGAATAAATGAATAAATGAATAAATGAATAAATGAATAAATGAATAAATGAATAAATGAATAAATGAATAAATGAATAAATGAATAAATGAATAAATGAATAAATGAATAAATGAATAAATGAATAAATGAATAAATGAATAAATGAATAAATGAATAAATGAATAAATGAATAAATGAATAAATGAATAAATGAATAAATGAATAAATGAATAAATGAATAAATGAATAAATGAATAAATGAATAAATGAATAAATGAATAAATGAATAAATGAATAAATGAATAAATGAATAAATGAATAAATGAATAAATGAATAAATGAATAAATGAATAAATGAATAAATGAATAAATGAATAAATGAATAAATGAATAAATGAATAAATGAATAAATGAATAAATGAATAAATGAATAAATGAATAAATGAATAAATGAATAAATGAATAAATGAATAAATGAATAAATGAATAAATGAATAAATGAATAAATGAATAAATGAATAAATGAATAAATGAATAAATGAATAAATGAATAAATGAATAAATGAATAAATGAATAAATGAATAAATGAATAAATGAATAAATGAATAAATGAATAAATGAATAAATGAATAAATGAATAAATGAATAAATGAATAAATGAATAAATGAATAAATGAATAAATGAATAAATGAATAAATGAATAAATGAATAAATGAATAAATGAATAAATGAATAAATGAATAAATGAATAAATGAATAAATGAATAAATGAATAAATGAATAAATGAATAAATGAATAAATGAATAAATGAATAAATGAATAAATGAATAAATGAATAAATGAATAAATGAATAAATGAATAAATGAATAAATGAATAAATGAATAAATGAATAAATGAATAAATGAATAAATGAATAAATTAATAAATTAATAAATTAATAAATTAATAAATTAATAAATTAATAAATTAATAAATTAATAAATTAATAAATTAATAAATTAATAAATTAATAAATTAATAAATTAATAAATTAATAAATTAATAAATTAATAAATTAATAAATTAATAAATTAATAAATTAATAAATTAATAAATTAATAAATTAATAAATTAATAAATTAATAAATTAATAAATTAATAAATTAATAAATTAATAAATTAATAAATTAATAAATTAATAAATTAATAAATTAATAAATTAATAAATTAATAAATTAATAAATTAATAAATTAATAAATTAATAAATTAATAAATTAATAAATTAATAAATTAATAAATTAATAAATTAATAAATTAATAAATTAATAAATTAATAAATTAATAAATTAATAAATTAATAAATTAATAAATTAATAAATTAATAAATTAATAAATTAATAAATTAATAAATTAATAAATTAATAAATTAATAAATTAATAAATTAATAAATTAATAAATTAATAAATTAATAAATTAATAAATTAATAAATTAATAAATTAATAAATTAATAAATTAATAAATTAATAAATTAATAAATTAATAAATTAATAAATTAATAAATTAATAAATTAATAAATTAATAAATTAATAAATTAATAAATTAATAAATTAATAAATTAATAAATTAATAAATTAATAAATTAATAAATTAATAAATTAATAAATTAATAAATTAATAAATTAATAAATTAATAAATTAATAAATTAATAAATTAATAAATTAATAAATTAATAAATTAATAAATTAATAAATTAATAAATTAATAAATTAATAAATTAATAAATTAATAAATTAATAAATTAATAAATTAATAAATTAATAAATTAATAAATTAATAAATTAATAAATTAATAAATTAATAAATTAATAAATTAATAAATTAATAAATTAATAAATTAATAAATTAATAAATTAATAAATTAATAAATTAATAAATTAATAAATTAATAAATTAATAAATTAATAAATTAATAAATTAATAAATTAATAAATTAATAAATTAATAAATTAATAAATTAATAAATTAATAAATTAATAAATTAATAAATTAATAAATTAATAAATTAATAAATTAATAAATTAATAAATTAATAAATTAATAAATTAATAAATTAATAAATTAATAAATTAATAAATTAATAAATTAATAAATTAATAAATTAATAAATTAATAAATTAATAAATTAATAAATTAATAAATTAATAAATTAATAAATTAATAAATTAATAAATTAATAAATTAATAAATTAATAAATTAATAAATTAATAAATTAATAAATTAATAAATTAATAAATTAATAAATTAATAAATTAATAAATTAATAAATTAATAAATTAATAAATTAATAAATTAATAAATTAATAAATTAATAAATTAATAAATTAATAAATTAATAAATTAATAAATTAATAAATTAATAAATTAATAAATTAATAAATTAATAAATTAAT
This sequence comes from Dryomyza anilis, assembly GCA_951804985.1. Taxonomy (NCBI): domain Eukaryota; kingdom Metazoa; phylum Arthropoda; class Insecta; order Diptera; family Dryomyzidae; genus Dryomyza; species Dryomyza anilis. The sequence continues at coordinate 73,965,948 of OX638135.1, read as the reverse complement.
AAATTAATAAATTAATAAATTAATAAATTAATAAATTAATAAATTAATAAATTAATAAATTAATAAATTAATAAATTAATAAATTAATAAATTAATAAATTAATAAATTAATAAATTAATAAATTAATAAATTAATAAATTAATAAATTAATAAATTAATAAATTAATAAATTAATAAATTAATAAATTAATAAATTAATAAATTAATAAATTAATAAATTAATAAATTAATAAATTAATAAATTAATAAATTAATAAATTAATAAATTAATAAATTAATAAATTAATAAATTAATAAATTAATAAATTAATAAATTAATAAATTAATAAATTAATAAATTAATAAATTAATAAATTAATAAATTAATAAATTAATAAATTAATAAATTAATAAATTAATAAATTAATAAATTAATAAATTAATAAATTAATAAATTAATAAATTAATAAATTAATAAATTAATAAATTAATAAATTAATAAATTAATAAATTAATAAATTAATAAATTAATAAATTAATAAATTAATAAATTAATAAATTAATAAATTAATAAATTAATAAATTAATAAATTAATAAATTAATAAATTAATAAATTAATAAATTAATAAATTAATAAATTAATAAATTAATAAATTAATAAATTAATAAATTAATAAATTAATAAATTAATAAATTAATAAATTAATAAATTAATAAATTAATAAATTAATAAATTAATAAATTAATAAATTAATAAATTAATAAATTAATAAATTAATAAATTAATAAATTAATAAATTAATAAATTAATAAATTAATAAATTAATAAATTAATAAATTAATAAATTAATAAATTAATAAATTAATAAATTAATAAATTAATAAATTAATAAATTAATAAATTAATAAATTAATAAATTAATAAATTAATAAATTAATAAATTAATAAATTAATAAATTAATAAATTAATAAATTAATAAATTAATAAATTAATAAATTAATAAATTAATAAATTAATAAATTAATAAATTAATAAATTAATAAATTAATAAATTAATAAATTAATAAATTAATAAATTAATAAATTAATAAATTAATAAATTAATAAATTAATAAATTAATAAATTAATAAATTAATAAATTAATAAATTAATAAATTAATAAATTAATAAATTAATAAATTAATAAATTAATAAATTAATAAATTAATAAATTAATAAATTAATAAATTAATAAATTAATAAATTAATAAATTAATAAATTAATAAATTAATAAATTAATAAATTAATAAATTAATAAATTAATAAATTAATAAATTAATAAATTAATAAATTAATAAATTAATAAATTAATAAATTAATAAATTAATAAATTAATAAATTAATAAATTAATAAATTAATAAATTAATAAATTAATAAATTAATAAATTAATAAATTAATAAATTAATAAATTAATAAATTAATAAATTAATAAATTAATAAATTAATAAATTAATAAATTAATAAATTAATAAATTAATAAATTAATAAATTAATAAATTAATAAATTAATAAATTAATAAATTAATAAATTAATAAATTATATATTTTTATATAAACTATATTCTTTAAAAAAATAATTTTTGTTATTAATATAAAAAAAATGAATCTTGAAGATAATTTTTAGTGCTGCTATGCGCCCACAAATGTTTGTCCATCATTCTCAGCAAGCGTTTTTTTATACGACGGTGACAAGTTTGTGGTGCATGGACACTCAAAATGACAGACATACAAATAAACATACATCGTGTGTGTGATGCATAGCTACTTACCGTTAATTTGCGATGCGCTGTTTTTGTTAATTTTTATGTTTTCTTGACTATTGTTGATATTAATGTTGTTTTTGTTGTAGTTGACTGCGTTTTTGTTGTTGGTGGTGATTATGTTGATGAAGTTGTTGTTGCTGCTTAGAATAGAAGCGTTGTGCAGAAACTTTTGCAGTTGTTGTTCTTTTTATTGCAGTTTATGTTGTTGTTTTTATAATCCATATTTGCAGTTGCGTTCTGGAATTGTGTAACAACAATAAGAGTTGTTTAATTCTTTTTTTTTTGTTAATGCACAATTTTTAGCTATGTGACTGTTGTTGTAATATTTAAATTTATCAGTAAAATTTTTCTTCGTTTGTTTTCGTTATATTTTATACGAAATATAATATATTTGTTGTTATATAAATTATTGAATTAAAATATAATTTGTAGGAACTTTTTGCGTCGATATATGTATATATTTTTTTTAATACTGATGGAAATATAAAATAAACATTATTATTGTAGAAAAAACACTGCGTCGAATGAAAAAGTTGAACATGTATAATGCAACTTTTATAAACAAGTTTAATATTCAGTATAATTTGAAACAATTTTTTATATGATATTTTTCAAGTTTCACTTTTGTCACTCAACAAATTGTTGTTCAAATTATTAGAAGTATAAATTGCGAGTAGCAATTATCATTGAATTAATTTTTTATATATATATTCCATATTTATCCTTCTTTCTATATATTTTTTTTATATTTAAAATACATTGTTTGATTGTTTGATTTGTGTTGGTTTTTTAATTAAATGTAGCTCTAGAGGATTTTGTCTAAAAATGCATCTTATCTTAGCTGTATTTCAGCATAATAGTAACAATTAACTTACAGTTTCATAATTTTAAATGTTAAAACATTTTAATAAAAGTACATTTCATTAAAGAAAAAATAATAAAAAAAAATACAGAAAAAATCAAAAATAACATAATAGAAGCTGTACCAAATGTGGGTGGCACCCTTGAGTAGAAAGGATTCCACCCACATGAGGTACGAGGAGGAGAAATTTGTGTCGGTGCGAAGACAAAAGCTGTGCACAAAAACTACAACAATAATTATACAAAATGACGACTCATTGGCTGTTACAAATGCAGCATCCACTGCTGTAACCAATTATAGCAATGGTGATGATTTCAGTGGTGCAGTATGCAAATCAACAGTTTTGTATTTTTAATATTTAGATATGTTTAGATATTCTCAGTATCTTAATTAAAAAAAAAATATTTCTTAAATATTAATAATATGTTATTATTTGTCATATATTATTCATTGAGAATGCAAACTGGCTCAAGGTCCTGACGTTTAAAATATTATTTTTTTTATTTTAAATACATTTTTTTTTTTATATTTTTGATATTTTTAATTTATTTTTAATATGTATAATATTATTAAAATTTATAATAGTTAATATTTTTAATTATTTCAATATATTTTATATGTAATTCGGAAACATCATTAGCAGCAAATCGTCTGGCAAAGACAGTCGTACGAACAAATAATGAAACAAATTCTAATAAACATAAATAAGATATTAAAAAAGAAAAAAATATAGTAAAGTAACAAAAGTAATAAAGCACACAATCAAAACTCACGGCGAACATACACTTTCGCACACATATGAGTTGTGATTTTTTGCAGCAAATCAGTATCACCACAGAATAGTAGCGAGCTCCCTCGCACTCATTCTGGCAGCGTCTCGTTTTAATGACAACATTAGTAAAGCACTCGCACTCAATCATCGGCAATGATGTTCTCACTCAGAGCAGTGCACCATCTCACTTCAACTCGATGCGTAGAAGCTGTCGCAGTAGTTTGCAAAATTTTGCATTTCTAATTAGTCACAGTTATGAGTACACTCAGTTTCGTGTGCGCTCTCGCTCTCTTTCCCACGCTTGTTCGCTTTACTAACTCTCGCTCTTGGCAACGCTGCCATGGCAAAGAGAGTGCATTTTTGGCAAAGCATTGTTTCGCATACGCGTGACTCTCGGAAATTCTTGTGACGTTCGGTGTTCGGAAAATTTGATTCTTTAAACTCAGGTTTTGTTGCGGAACATAATAAATAAAAAATAATAAGTTGTTCTTAATGAATGTTCTGATATATTTTTAACTTTTCTATTCTTATAGTGGCGTTATTTGAAATTATTGAACAATCAAAAGGTGGTTAGGAGTTTTTCGATTTAATTATAAGCATTATATATATATATATATATATATATATATATATATAAATATATATATATATATATATATATATATATATATATATATATATATATATATATATATATATATATATATATATATATAACATTTTTGGGCCTTTTTTTTGGTTAGAAATTATACTGCCGTATATATGGCATTGTTGTTACAAACATTAATTTTTTTTTCATGTTCGCTTAGTATGAACTTCCATGACTATTTTTCTATTGTCTCTCGATATCTCACATTGATATGCCACAACAAATACAAATCGAATTAACAAAATATATTCAACCAAGCTCGTTATTTTTCCATTTAATTTCTAATTCGTTCACACAAAGAAAAAAAATATCTAGAAAACATTGATGTGTTGCTGCACATTGATTTCGTCCCGATCGCCATAGCAACTACCCAATAAAGCACATAAAGTATCAAGTACTGTGTAATAAACATATTTGATACAACGTGCTTTGATACAACCGACTTTTTTATACATCTAGCGTGTAAACAAGACAGTTTGGTTGTATGTGGTATTCAACCGATCCAGCGTCAGTGGCTCAGTGGTTAGTGCGCTGGACTGATATTAAGCCGATAGCACAGGTTCCAATATCGGCTGGGACTGTCAACATATTTAAACATTGCGTTGGAACTCCAGGTCCCACCATTTGAGTACAAATAGAACACGCACAGCTCAAATGGTCGGAGAGCTCTATAATTATTATTATATCCATTTGAACAGTTTATAAACTACAAGAACTATGATAAGAACTTGATTAATCCAATAGAAATAGTCCGCATTTATGTTTGGATGATTATAGCGTCAAGGTCATGCAGCAAAGTCACTTGATTGATGTATAACAGTTAAGTGAAGAGTGTAACGATCAGTTAGTGTAGTAATCTACAAAACCATTAGGAAACTGTTAGAAAACAGTTATTCAGGTGACGTAGTACATTGCGTAGTTAAGATTGTATGTAAGATTGTTAAGATTGACAGTTGTATAACATGAGCTCGTACAGTTGTTTACACTACTATCAGGTGTTGTCGTAGAACAGTTATAAATTCACGTTTAGTCGTCCTGCTCTATGAAAGTGAAGTGTTATTGTCACGAAAAAGTTTTTCATTGTTTTGATGCAATGTTTTTTTAAATTTTTTATTATTTATTATATTTAACCCATTGTTTATTGTTGCTATTCATTTTTTTTAATGAGTTGTCCCAAAAGTGCAGAATATATATATATATATATATATATATATATATATATATATATATATATATATATATATATATATAATATACAAATATTTGTATATGTATATGACACATATATATTTTTTTCCAAATTCTTTTTTTGTTAGGTTTATGTTGGTTTATGTTGTATTTGATAACTGATATTTGCACAATGACTTTAATATTTTCACAATATAAAATTGTATACAACGCCAACGGCCTTTGAACACTTTACAACGGTAGCCAGTTTGGCGGCAAAAATACTTTTTTTTTCTCTTCATTTTATATATTTCACTGATATTTTTAGTGCATATTTTTTGAACTATTTGATGAAACTATGCAACATTTTTAACAAACAATTTATATATAAAAACGTACGTATTATTACGGGCACAACCGTCACGGCGCTTACGTCGCTTGGCGTTGACGACGGACAACGTAGAGCACGTAGCAGGCGACAAACGTTGACAATCGAAACGTGCGGAGCGTAGCGGAGACACGACGATACGACGTTAACCGTCAATTTGTTACTATAGAACGGAATGAAATCTTAACGGAAACACACCGTGTGGCCGAACCGAGAGGTGCAGATTACGAAAATTCGACTCGCAATGCGCTGATTAACGAACACATCTAAAATAAACACAAACACACAAAAATCAAGTCAGACACATTTACACATCCACCAACACACACGTGAATCAATGGTATTCAAAGTGAGTTCTTTCTCATGCATTTATCAGCCTTAATGAGTAACAGTAAAGTAAATGAGTGAGTGCACGCTCTACAATCACAAAAAAAAACAAAAAATATAGCAACAGCGACAACAAAAGAGCCTTAACAACAACAACTCAGCCGCACAAGATGCTCTCGTAACTTGTCGTTGCTGTTGCTTTGGGTTTGTTGCTTTTTAATAAGTAAGCGACGAACACGTCGAGTTGTAATTACTGCGCAGTCGATAAAGCGCAAGAACGTGCCTGAGTGTGAGTGTCGCTCAATGCGCTCTTACTGGGTTGCTTGGTGTGAGAGTGAGTGAGTTTTAGATGCAGAGAGTGCGACATGTAAAGAGTTACAATTAACCAGCGAAACAATCAACGTACGTTCTAATGGTACGAACACAATTGATGACATGCGACGGCAGCTGCTACTACAAGTACATAAAAAAAAATAAAGAAAAAAAAATTAAGGTTTTTTTTATTAACGATTATATAGTTATTCATTAGACTAATCAAAACGATTTTCGGTAGAAGTTTACTTCATAGGGCCTCACGAAAAAAATGTACCGCCCACAAATAGTGCTGGCGAATACCGAACAAATTTTGCATTTAATAAAACTGTCAAGTGATATGATAAAAAGTCCTAAAACAGACTCTGAAAAAGTAGCCCTTATAAATCGAAAACTGATTTTCTTTTAATTCGATGTTCTGTAGGGTTCATCAAACCGTAACACGGTGTAAGAATTCTCGTGTCGATTAACTTTTTATGTAATTTTTTCAGATTTTCAGAACGCGACCTCTAAGCGTTTTTGGAGTTTGATCACATTTGGAATTTTATATTTTTTAATTAAACATATTTGTTCATATTTATTTTATTTAACTGTCGAAATTGGTATTCATTTTTATAATACAGACATAAAATAACAGTTCTCGTTACAAAAGGTTATAACACATTTAATGTTAGCTTCAGTTTCCAATAATTGATTGTAATATTTTAGTCTGCATTTATTTTTGAGTCCGTTGCCTTAATTGAAGTTTGCGGTATTATTTATTTTCTTTAATAAATGCAAAAGTATAATATAATGAATTTACATTAAATAAATTGAGTCCTTACGTAATGTGGATTATCACAAAAAATGCATGCGACCATTCTGAGCAAACACGCAGAATGACGTACAAAACGAACATGTTTTTATTCGTGTTTATGTAATTTATGAAACGTTTATTATTATGGAAGGATACCATTAAAAAAATTGTATATATACTATTAAAAATAATAATATTGAAATATTTAAATGAATTACATTGAATTTTTGGAATACTATCAAATTAATTAGAAAACGTTTGAATTAATATGAAAACATTATTAATACATGAACCATAACATCAAGTACTTAATGGGGCATTTCTTCTGAGTGTATAAAGTCCATGATACTTTATAAACAGAAATAAAGGTCCAACAACTTTGTGAGACCGATGAAATAGCGTGGCGGCGCGCTGGACCCGCGATGCATTCTAAAAAATAGTTACTCAAACGAAAAAAGACTGTGTACAGTGTTGCCAGGTGGTCGAGAGCCGAAAGTAGTACGCCAGTGCTGAAATTATCGATTTTTATCGTTTTTACCCTACCACACAACCAAATTATTGTTTTGGGTAGTACAATCACAAAAAACAACTTTAACCCTAATCGTGTACATTTTTATTATCGTGTGGTTATGGTTCGTTTCCAGTCCCTTTGCCTAAAACTGTTGTAACGTATTTCAAACGTTTCTTTCGTCTCGGTATTCGAATCGAACGTTTATTCAATAATTTTGTTTTACCTTTTTTTTTTTCATAGACAAATATTTTAGATTGGTTTACGTTGTCCTATGATTTAAATGCTGTCAACATAAAAACTTTCATCGTTTCGTTTTATACGTGAATTAATAATTGTAATCACACTATATTCAACCGCTTTTGAAACGAATTGTAGCCGATATCGTTGTCACCGGGAAATACATGCAGCCGGTGGATTCATTACCGGGAATTCCAATATACTTCGAACAGTGTTAATCATGAATAAAATTTTTACCTTTTGAACAATGTTCGAAAAGGAAAAAATGTGTCCCTAAAAAATATCATGAACAAAATTTTGGAGGAAAAATTACCCTTACTTCGTCGAAAAATTCCGCCACATTTTTATCGGGGAAAAGAATTCATTAAAAACAAACACACTTTAATTAACTATACTTTTATTTATAATATGTTAACAAATATCTATGGATAGCACCAACATTATTTAAATAAAAGTTAGTCACATACACCCAGAAAAAAATTCTATATAAATAATAGTTTTTTACTATTAAAAATAGTCAATAGGATAAATTATTATTTTAATCGGAAAATACCATTAAATACTAGAAAATACCATGACATTGCCATTGAGTTTATATGAAAAGATTTATTTTTTGTGTACTATTAAATCATTAAAATTGGACCTATTGACCAATTTTAATGGGATTTGAAGGAATTTTTTTCCTGGGTGTATTTCTGCACAAATTAATTATAGATATATTCAACAACCGCAAAATTTTACCAGCTGGGGAATATCGTATTTTTTATTAACTCTTCAAAAATAAACGCCGTATAATAACTTCAATATTTATTTGCACAAGACATCGCAATTTTATCCATGAACAATGTTTGACATTTGACAAAACAGCTGATATATCGTTGCCTGATCCCAGCAAGACACTGGTGACCAAAACCTCAACATAAATGGAAAATGCTTGCGACTCACTTATGCATGTAAGAAAAAGCTGTGTAAACGTGCGTAAGACAGTGATGTAAAGTCACACGTATACACAAGATTTGATCATTTTTTTCCCGACGCTATTCTACATATGACCGACATTTTGATCGAAACTTTGATCATTGCTACCCCTAAAATGATCAATAAAAAGACAGACTGTGTTCTTGCTAGGATGTTCAGTTCTAATTGCAAATCTGTATACATAATTTATATCTAAATTATTATTTTACAACTTTATTATTTGAAATGTTAAAGATAACCAAAAAACGCATAAATAAAAAATCTGGCAATGTAGTAAAACCGCATTCGAACTCGAATTGGATTTTGAACAAAATTCCGGAGGAATTGCTAGGAATATATATATATATATATATATATATATATATATATATATATATATATATATATATTTATATATATATATATATATATATATATATATATATATATATATATATATATATATATATATATATATATATATATATATATATATATATATATATATATATATATATATATATATATATATACCTGTTCGACTGATCCCTCACGAAACTTTTCGATTTGATACTTTATTCAGTTTATACTTTATTCAGATACTTTTCATAGTTTAACTATTTACACAGAATTCAACAATTAAAGTGCTTTAACACCTTGTACATGAATTACATAATATTTTTATTAGTACCAATAAAATCATCGAATAGATGATTCTACAAATTTATCCATATACATTTTTGCTTAGCTTTCTTTTTTTTTTTGAAGATATCCGCGAATTATTTTTAAAAAATAGCATTACAAAGATTTTAATAAATAAAGCACTAAAATTTACAGATATTATATTTTACTTGTTTTAGTTAGTCTGATCGATTCTCTAAGACACCGCCATATTAAGTTTTTATTTTACAAAATCATTTACTGACCAAAAATGTCCATGTGAAAAAAGTATTTTTCTGTTTCAAAAGCATATTGATTTCAGCCCAACCAATTAACGAAATAAAGTCGACTTTAAAGAAAGTAAAAAGCTTTTTGACAAATAAGTATAAGATAATATTTGTAAAAAACATGATAATGTCTTTAGAGTCTATTTTATTTCGTTTTTTGGTTATGCTGATTGAGTAGAGTAAGAAAATATCGTAGAGTCATATATTTTAGCCTATGTCAAATTTTAACTATTCAACAATTGAAGCTAAGCTAAAATTTTGAATTGATGTAGTGCTTAGAATCATCAAAGTAAATGACTGGTACTAATAAGAATATTATGTAATTCATGTACAGGGTGTAACAGAAGAAAAACATAAATTTTATAGGTTTGTCTCATTATTGTGGTATATCCTTTTAGCAGGAAAAAACTGAAATCGCCAATTTGTTTAGAAAACTAATCTCTATAACCATTCGTACTTAGTATTTCAATACATTAATATTTGGATTCATAATGATAAGTGAAACAATGAAAAATTGATTTCTTCCTGAAGTATTTATCTAACCGAAAAGCTCATGAGGGATAGGTAACCATGATTTAAAATTTTGTTGAAATTAATCTTTGGTATAAATGAACAAAATCGGTTACACCAGGGGTTGTAACCGATACGGGTTGTAACCGATAGGTACAGTAACGTATAACGGTTTGGGGTTGTTTCGGTAACGGTATTTGATTTGAAAAGGTAAGGTATTGCCGTTATTTTACCGGTAAGAGAAAAATTGTTTAAATATCAATTTAAATCGGAAGTGTTTGAACTTTGTTTTCTTAAAAAATAAACAATAAACAGCTAATACAACTCTTTGTTTTAATTATTTAGCTTAGCTTTAAAAAATATGAACAAGTATTTACTTTTAAAAATGTAGTTTGATTTTAAAAGCATTATGTAATTTAGTATGTTCGAATCAAGCCGACTTCTTTGTAGGTTTTTTTTTATACCCTACACCTATGAGGTACAGGGTATATTAACTTTGTGCAGATATTGTAACACCCCTTAGGAGGCATGTCCGGTATGGAAAAGTATATATATTCATGATCAGCATCACCACCCGAGTTCGTTTAGTCATGTCCGTCTGTCTGTCTATCTGTCTGTCTGTCTGTCTGTCTGTCTGTCCGTCTGTCTTGCTGTCCGTATACACGATAACTTGAGAAAGACTGATCAGAATGCGATGAACTTTCTTTTCAATATGTTTTAGCCAAAAATTAGTTTTGTCAATTTAATTGAGCCAAATCGGTCAACGGACACGCCCACCTCCCATACGAATCACTTTTACAAAATTATTTATGAACCAATAAACCGATAAGTATTTAAGGTATAGTAATAAAATTTAAAACGTATTGTTTGAATTCACCTAAAAATATGTGTTCCAAAAATGGGCGTGATCCGCCCACATTTAATTTTTTCATTATTTCCCGCTTTTTCATAGTGGACATTTTATTTTACTCGCAAATTATTGAACACAAATCTATGAAATACTAGCCTTAAATCTCAAAATATGTTTTCAAATAAATAAAAAATAATCTAAAAAATATAAATAATAAAAAAAAGTATCTCATTACTTTTTTTTGATTATTTTCAAATAATCTGAAAATAATCTAAAAATCCATTTTGTACGCCTACTGATTACGCCTACTAAAGAATCGTAGCACAGCTGTAAATGTAATGACTACTAAACCTTTACATTTACAGCTCTGTTCCTGACCTGTTAAGATCAGTCATGTAAAAGTGAGCAGGTTTGGGTAAATGTGCGTGGCACCTTCCATACAAACTCAGCTTTTACTATGCTACGCTTTTATTTTTTCTATCAATTTTATGAACTTTTCATTATTTCTCAACCAATGACCAAAGTCATCCAATTTATGAATCGTTCATAAAACCGTAATGAAAAAGTTCATAATATTGATGAACGCTTTCATAATATTTATGAAAAAATTCATAGTATTTATGAATTTTAAACTAATTAAAAATAAAAAAATAAACTTTTTTTTTATTTTCTTGTGTTATTTTTTTTATTTATTATATTACTTTTTTATTTTATTATTTTTATTTATTTTTTTAACTACTTACATTTTATTTTAAATCTACTCTTGCTGTTGCTGCCTATTGCTGCAGTTTGTTGTTGCGTGGTAGTAAGTACCTGCGGTGCACGTTTATTTGGAGTTGTAAAAAACTGACATACGAATAAAAAAACTAAGAACTGTATATGCTATCATCGACTATCGTCGCGACGAGTGGTCAAAATAATCACTACGCGTCATGCGGCATGCCGCGTCAGTAAAATAAAAATATCTATTTATAGAATAGTCAAAAGTAGCAGTTGCACACATAAAATCATACACACATACTAATATACTTACCTACATACTTTGTGTTGTATTTTCTATTCTCCTTTTGGTAGACTGTTTTTTTTTTATTTTTCAGTATCGCCATTATGCTCGGCTGAATTGCTATATATATTATGAACGATGTCGCAATTAACGGCGTTCATTCCATTTATGAACAAAATTTTTGTCTGTGTACGCTACCTTCAATGAGAGCGGGAGAAATGGCGATATAGATAAACACAAAAACGGGAAAAAAATGGGCGTGATTGTATCCACACTTAAAAACGATAAACTTTAAGCTTACATCGAGAAAAAGTCAAAACCAAAAAAATGTTTGTCCGAGATAATCGGACATCAAATAAAAAATTGGCGGTATTTGGCGATATTAAAAAAAACGTTTTTTCTTGTGGGGGTCGACCAAACGTAGTAAGCTTTTATGTGGGGCTACTACGTTTGGTCGACACACGTTTGGTCGACAGCTCATTTAGTCGACAGTACGTTTGGTCGACAGTACGTTTAATCGACAACTCATTTAGTCGAATGTACGTTTGGTCGACAGTACGTTTGGTCGACAGCTACATATGGTCGACAAACGTTTGGTCGACACACGTTTGGTCGACATACGTTTGGTCGACACACGTTTGGTCAACACACGTTTGGTCAACCAAACCAAATATGTTTAAAATTACGGAAGCTACAGTGATGAACTTGTCCAAATTGCATCTGGGCGTGTGTACCTCCCATTTAAAAAACATGGTCAAAATAGCATACATTGGAAATTTATAAAGCTACTGTGATATACAGTTTTTCGTTTATTTAATTCACTTGGCTAAATTTTATCTCGATTGGACAAGTGGGTATGTTAACTCCCATACAACCAACTATTGTTGAAATTGTCAATATTAGTACAAATGGTCGGTCACGGAAATGGTCGGTCGCTGAATAACTCCGATGTAGTATCACAGTTTATCTACTTTGCAACTTTAACAACTTTGTATTTGGTTTTCAAAAATAGTTTTGTATATTTTCATTTTCAATAGTTTTCTAAATGTACAAATAATTTTTCATAAAAAAAATATATATTAACTTGATCTGTTTTATCACGTTTTGCTTATAACGTTTTTTAAAATATAATTGTTTTATTTTACACAACGTGACTACATATTGGCGATCCTGCGCGAACTTTAATATAAAATTATAAATATTAAGAAGCGCGAAGATTTTATTTCTTTAAATTAAAAACTTTTGTTAATTTACAACATTACGCAATATATTATTGCGAGCGCATTACGCAACAGCGCACATCACGCACGTCGCCTTGCACATCAACTAAAGCTCTTGACTACTTTCCTGGGAACTGTTTTGCTGCTACCACCAATCAATTTTATATTGTTTATATTTATACAACAAATTATTAAACATAGAAAATCCTGATATAAGGAAACTCACTAATTGGAGCCGCAGTCCCTGATTTCCCAAGCATCCAGAATTCTGGTCAAGTCAACTATTAGATAACATTTGCATCCACTATTTATATTTACGTCACTTAAGGATATCCAGCTAAGCTATTTAATTAGTTTTTAGTTATTAAATTACACAATTACTATTATTCCTTGTAAATATTATTCACTATTGTAAATCCCTCCAGTTATCTATTTTTTTTTCTTATTCTCATAATTCATTTCATAATTCATTTTTTTTTAATTAATTTTATAAAAGTACATTATGGTTCTCACACGTTCATTCACCGAAACGAATTCTGATAACTTACCACAATCATCAACACAAACATCACCAGTCCAAAAACATACACAAACATCGAACATGCAGCAAACCGACTTACCTATCGATCCCTCCATAAATATAGATCCGACTTTTGTTAAGTTACCGCAATTTTGTGATTCGTCTCCAGAATCATGGTTCTTACAAGCGGAAGTGCAATTCGCGTTGAAAAAAGTTAATGACGATACTGTCAAATTTCAAAACGTTATAATTGCACTTGACAAAAAATTGTCACTAAAATGGTTGATGTTATACAAAATCCACCTACATCCAACAAATACAATCACATTAAGAAAACTCTATTCGAACGTTTTTCTCTGAGCGAGGAAAGTCGCCTTGAACAAATTTCCTCAGATAAACAGATTGGCAATAGAAAACAATCTGATTTCTATCGCGATATGAGTTGTTAACCGGTTCGGTATCAATAATTGGTCGCGAGTTGCTATACAAATTATGGTTGAGGAAATTGTCCCAACAAATACAAATTCATCTAACCTCTTCAAATTTAAATAATATTGAGGAAAAGTTAGTGCTTGCTGATAGAATCTACGTAGTTGCAAATCGACAACAAGTAGCTGCTGTAAGTTTATCTTCATCATTTGAACATTATTTTCTTGAACATGCAATGCAGAAACTTCTACAACTAAACACGATGATGTGTCAAAACTTGAATAAGTTATCACTGGAAGTTGCGGAAGTGAGATCTAGATCCAGAGAAAGAACACAAGATCCGTAAGGAACTCTTCCAGGAGTCAAAATTCGCAACTCCGCAATTCGCAACATCGTTTTTGCTGGTATCATTTTAAATTTGGAACAAATGCTAAAAAATGTACACAACCATGTAATTTTAATAATAACAATAACACTTCAGAAAATTTAAATTAAAAAGTCTTATTATTATAGACGGATAATGAGACAAATTTTTGTTCAGTTCGTCGCCTATTTATTTTCGACAAGATTAATCGACTTAAATTCCTCACTGATACAGGAGCGGTTGTTTCAGTTATCCCTGCTTTTAAATTTAAAAGTTTAAAACGCATTTCTGACCTTTCATTAACTGCTGCAAATGGAACATGCATCGAAACATTTGGCTCTAAATTATTTAAAATTGACCTAGGTCTACGCAGAGTTTTTGAATTTCCTTTCATTTGGCAGACGTTTGTACACCTATTATTGGTGCAAATTTTCTTGAAAATTTGGCATCATAGTCGATATTAAAAATTACCAAATTATTGATTCTTTTACAAAATTAGTTGTTCATGGTATATCTGGTTTCTGTGAGATAACCTCACTTAAAAAAACTTGTCCTGAAAAGCAATTTTCAGATCTTCTTAAAGAGTTTCCCTCTATTACAACTGAGCCTGATTATACGAAACCAGTCAAACACAATACAGTTCACTGAATCGAAACACAAGGAATATTGCCTTATTCAAAACCACGTAGATTAGATCCCTTAAAGCATAAAATAGCAAAAACCGAATTGTTCATCTTGTTCAGCCACTGCATCTCCTTTATATTTGGTACAAAAAAGGATCCAAATGATTGGAGACCTTGCGGGGATTATAGGAGGTTAAATTGTATCACTGTCCCCAATCGATATCATATAGATTTGCGAAATAAATCTACAATGAGGGAAAAAAGTAATAAAATTAAATAAAAAAGTAATAAATTTAAATATTTTTTAACACAGTTTTCACCCGTAGTCTTTTGTATTTAAATTAAATACTTTTAATTTAAACTTGATGTAAATACTTTTTATTCAAATTTATTACGTACGTAATAAAATTTGAAGTAAATACTTTTTATTTAAATTTATTACGTATGTAATAAAATTTGAAGTAAATACTTTTTACCACTTTTTATTAAGTTTATAACATTTTAGTTTAATCACAACATCATAAATACGTAAATTGGTATTTTAAAAACTATTTATTTCATATAGAGAAGATTAGGAACAGATAAAATTATTATTTTATTTTACTTTTTTCGAAATTTTTAATAAAATCAAATACTCTTTTATTTATTTTGAAATATTTTTTGTATGGAGTATTACGTTTTTTATTACAAAAGTATTTAAATCAAATTTAAATAAACTTTTCGATCTTGATTTATTTTCGCTTACGTCGATTACATTTTAGTTGCAAGTGATCATGACACACAACACATTGAACATCTACGCACTATTTTCAGTCGTTTAGCAGAATATAGTTTAAATATTAAGCCATCCAAACGTATTTTTGGCGTTACAACTTTGAATTTTTTATGCCAGGGCCGTGCGCAGGATTTGCTCTTCTGGGGCGGTTTTAGCTAACTTCATAATAAAAAGGGTAGGAAGATAGGTAGGGAGATAGATTTCTGTAGGGATATATATTTCTGTTTGGCCATACTCATGAACATATTTCATTATTTCAGAAAATCGGTATCTAACGAGGCCTAAACTAGGTAAGATATCGGGTGTACGATCTTTTTATAACGAAGTCTCCTTCAAGAACTTTTGTCATTAGGTCATGGTCATTAGGTCATGGTTGGGCCATTTTCCATAGCCTTGTCCGACGGTCCGAACAAATTGATTTAATCGTAATAAAAACAGTATTCCATTAATGAAAATACGTATAACTTTTTTGACAATTAAACATATACAAAACTAGCAATAAATTGAAAATGGCTTTGAAAAATATTCGAAATTTATATAATTTGAGAAAATATTAAATAAAACCAATCGATTTCATTTGAAATTTGTACTTACATTTCATAAACATATTTTTATAATATTGGTAAAGTAATTCGAACAGAAAAGCGACGCAGGCGAAAATTTTTCCATTGTTTTGTGAAAAGTTATTTATTCAACTTCAAAATACAAATTTTATGTACCAATTTATTTGTTAATGTATATTTCTATATTTTATTGGTGGTAAAAAAACATTTTTTTTATAAATAAGGGTGTTTTTGAAATATAAAAACAAACAAATTCCAATTTAAGCAGTACTATTTCAGAATTTGATGAAATTTGGAAGTATGGTGAAAAAACATAAAATTAAGATATTTGTAAAATTTTAGCTTCCCAGATGGTGTGAGTGTGAACTTAGCATATCACTTTCCAGAAGATCAACAAAAAAGGTGAGTTCTCTTCGCATGCAGTCGAGTTCTATAGTTCCTCATCCTTATTTTCAATAGTTTCGCCTATTTTAGCCAAAAAATATGCACTCAAAAATATTATTGATCTTTAAAAAATCTTTCAAAAAAATGTACCAAAAAGAAAAAAAAACAACAAAAATTCGAAAGTTCTCTTCGCATGCAGTTGATTTCTATAGTTTCTCATACTTTTTTTAAAAATTTCCCACCGTTTTAGCCACAAAAAATACACTCAAAATAATTTGAAAAACCGTAAATCAAAAAATTTTTCAAAATTCCAGAAAATCAAAAAAATTTGAGAGTTCTCTTCGCATCCAGTCGAGTTCTATAGTTCCTCATACTTTTTTTAAAAAGTTCCGACAGTTTTAGCCACAAAAAATACATATTTTGATTTACGGTTTTTCAAATTATTTTGAGTGTATTTTTTGTGGCTAAAACGGTCGGAACTTTTTAAAAAAGTATGAGGAACTATAGAACTCGACTGCATGCGAAGAGAACTCTCAAAATTTCATGAATTTCTGGAATTTTGAAAATTTTTTTGATTTACGGTTTTTCAAATTATTTTGAGTGTATTTTTTGTGGCTAAAACGGTCGGAGGGATACTGCTGGAAATATTACAATTCGGTTTCAAGAAACCATCTCTTAAATAGTAAATGTAAATCAGGTCGAATATCAGGATTTTTGAATCGTAAATTTGCTGCTAAAGTAAAGTGTTAGATCTAAGCCCAACAATCAATAAGAGATGTGTCAAAAAAATATAATATATTTCATAATTTCAAAAAGTAAAGATGAGATTTAAACTAAGATAATTTAAAGTTCCAAATAAAATCGAAGAAATGGATTAAAGATCTCAATAAACGAGCGAGGGACTGCTGAAACCCGTATTGAACAATATTATATAATTTGTTCAAAATTACCTATCTCAGGCAGTTTGGAGGGTTACAAACTGTCTGAGCTAGGTCCAGATTTAAAATTTTTGGCTTATATAAAATCTATTCTTCGAAAAATATTGAAATATTGTTAAACTGAAATAAAATAAGCGATAGTTGGATTAGTGTTATCAAAAATGTTAGAAGAAATGGTGTCCAACGGCTGATGGTAGGTGGAAGACTAAAAATACGGAAATTCGTCCTAACTCATTCAGAAATATAATTTTTTAACTATTTTTAAAAACTGTGATGTATTAAATCAATTCAAATTTCTTTAAATTTACACCCATTTTCATATTTATACTCAATGATGTCTCAGTCGCGGTAGCTCAGTGGTTACTGCGTTGGACTGCGAGCCGAAAGGTCCCCGGTTCAAGCCTGGACTGGGGCTAACAACATCTTTTCATAGAAACATTTTTCTACACCGCGCTACCCCTCGTCAGTAAATGGCAAACCTACGAGAGTGAAAAGCTCTCATCCGCCGTTCGGATTCGGCAATAAACTGTAGGTCCCACCACTTTGAGTACAAATATAACACGCACAGCTCAAAATGGTGAGAGAGCTCGGCCGAAGTTCTATACATGACTGTAGCGCCAAACTATTATTATTATATTATTATGTCTCAGTCATGAACTACTTTCAACTTTTTTCAAATGTTCGACCAAAAATTTCTAAAATAAAAAGTTGAAAAATAATTGTTTAAAAAAAAAAAAATATTTCTATTGTATTGTTTAAAAAAATAATATTGTAGGAAAATTCTAATAATTTTTAGTTCGGAAAAAATGTTTCTTCGACAAAAATAACATAAATAATTTTTCCAAACAATATTTTATCAACAAAAGAAAGAAAAAAAAAATTTAAAAAAATAAGTTTATGCAATGAAAATTTTTGTAAAGAAAGTATACATTTTTTTGAAGTATATATTTTTGAATAAAGTATAACATATAGTATATAGTATATTGAGTATAGCATTTTCCTCAATACGTTTTAACATCAATAAAATTTTATTAGAATAAGAATGAGTAAAGATAAAGTCAGCTCACAAATGAGATTTAACTTTATCACTTTTTTCCTCTGATCTTCATATATTGGTGGTGTTTGGGGAGGTTGTAGTTTGAACCACCAAAACCCCCGTGCGCACGGCCGTGTTTTAAGCTACCAAATAACGAAAGACGGCATTCAACCCTCTAAAGAGCGAGTTGAAGTTATCAACAATTTTGAAAAGTCTAATTTTATCAACAAATTACAAAATTATACGTGTTGTCAATTATTATCATAGATACATTCCAATGATTGCAAAATCTTTAAGTCCTTTATATGAAATTCTAAATAAAGCTATTAAAAATAAAATGAAAGACCTTATTTGGACAACAGAATCTGAAAATGCTTTCAATGAAATTAAATCTAAATTTGCCACCGGCACACTTCTAACACATTTTGCTAAATCTTCCATTTTATCTCTGGCTGTAGATGCTTTAAATGTTGCAATCGGTGCTGTCCTTCAGCAAACAATTAATAACTGCACTAAATCTTTAGCCTATTTTTCAAAAAAAACCTGCACCAGCAGAGATAAAAAATTCCACATTTGACCGCGAACTTCTTGCAATTTATTTAGTTATAAAACATTTTCGACATTTTTTGGAAGGACGGACATTTACAGTATATACGGACCATAAACCCCTCTCTTTTCTTATAAAATCTAAATTAGAACGTTCACCTAGACAGACAAGACATTTGAAATTCATCGCACAATTCACGAACGACATTCAATATATTTCAGGTAAAAAAAAATGTTGTTGCAGATGTACTATCTCGTATTTCCGAAATTGACGAAATATCTTTAAATGAAATTAACATACATACACTGCATAATAAACAAAATAATGATAGTACGCTGCATAAAATTGTGTCTGTACCAAATTTTAAATTTAACCTCAAACTTATTGACATACCCGTTTTCAAGCTGAAAATTTGGTGCAATGTTTCTTTTAAAACTTTTCGACCTTACCTTTTACCTTCAATGCGTCAAACCGTTTTCCGAAAACTACATTCTATATCACATCCTGACATCCGTTCTACTAGAAAATTAGCTCAATCTAAATATTTATTGCCGAACATGCGAAAAGACTTGAATAGTTGGGCTACAAATTGCATTGAATGTCAAAAATCTAAACTTCACATAAACACAAAATCTTCAGTACAAAAAATCGATATCTCATCTGGAAGGTTTGATCACATACATATGGATCTGGTGGGACCCCTTCCTGTATCGAATGGATATCGATACATATTAACTATCATCGACCGAAACACAAGATGGCCTGAAGCATACCCTATTAAAGACATATCTGCATCAACCGTTGCGAAAACATTCATTGATAACTACATACCGCGTGTTGGTGTTCCTTTTAAAATTACAGTTGACCAAGGGACACAATTTCGCTCAAAGATGTTTTCTGAACTTACTAAAGCTCTTGGGTGTCATAAAATTCATACAAGCCTTTATCATCTACAAGCCAATGGGATGATTGAAAGATTCCATCGGCAATTAAAAACATCTTTAACAGCAACTCGCGATTCAATTTATTGGTCCGAACAACTATCTCTCGTTCTACTCGGATTACGTTGCGCTATCAAAGAAGATTTAAAGTGTTGTCCAGCAGAATTAGTCTACGGACAAACATTAAGACTTCCGGGAGAATTATTAATTTCAAAACCCAATAATTTCTCTACTGTTGATATGCTACAAAAATTAAAAGAAAATTTTTCTTTTGTCCGAAATAAAATTATTCATCATTCATATAATGAAAATATTTGTGTTCCTAAAGATTTGGCTTCATGCGAGTTTGTATATGTTAAAGTGAATCGTTCTTCTAGATTAGCTTTTCAATTTGAAGGACCTTTTAAAGTCATGTCTAGAAATGATAAGGTTTTTCAAATACAATGTGGAAATATTTTACGAAAGGTATCTATCTATTGACTTACATAACACCACATAACACCAATACAATACCATCAAAAAAGAAAAATGTTACTTTTAATATTAATTAATAATTTATTTTATTTTCTCATATATATACTTCTTTTAATATTTTCGTTTCACTGCACTCTTAAAACTGAGTTTAAAATTACTACGTAAAAGTGTGTATTTTTTTGTGTAAATTTGCGAATTTTGTTATGCGCATATGTGTGTGTGTAAAAAAACGATTTAGACAATTATTGTTTAATGTTACAACTATTTACGTGTACATATACATTTTATTTGCATTTTTAAACCTTTGTTGTGTGATATTAAGCACAAAATGTTTAATTTTAATATGCCGAATGTTTAAAATTAAACACGCGTAGTAAATTTACACATCATTTGTTTATTCTTACAAGCTTTGTTGTATTTAAACACATCTTGTTGAAACTTGCGACTATTAATCTGTAGTGAAAATGACGCCAGGCCATGCTAATTTATTCTAATTAAACTAGCTTGCAGTAAAGACACCTATAAACAATGGACATCACTCAACTATAAACCAAAAGACAATGGTTTTATAAACATTTTTAAATGAATTTTGTATTGATGAATATTAAAGTGTTCTTGTTATTATTATAACAATTTTTTTTTATTTTTAGGTTGTGAAAGAAATGGACGGGTATCATTTTAGCTTTGTGTGCATTAAATACTGCGGATATGAATGCATTTACTTTTCTGATCATCTGATTTTGATTATAAAAATAATTTATATAATAAAGAAAATAAAAAAAGTTGATCCAGAAATCAATGCATTGATGTTCTTTGAGCAACATTATACTTAAACATTTCGGAAACGCAATCCCGGACATATTAAACATTTTATGTTTAATTTTACACATATTTAATTTTAGAAATGCTTAATATTACACATTTTATGTTTAAGTTTCACAACAAAATAGGGTAATTTTCCACATTGTAATGTTCAATTTTACACACATATTGTTGATTCTTAAAGTTTAAATTTAAACATTAGAGATTGCATTTTAAACGCGTGTTTAAAAATGCAATTATAAAGCGAGGAAACAAGTTGCCTCGCTTTATGATCGTAAAATTACACAAATTTTCGTTTGTGTGTGGAGGGGGAGTGATGTAGTATCACAGTTTATCTACTTTGCAACTTTAACAACTTTGTATTTGGTTTTCAAAAATAGTTTTGTATTTTTTAATTTTCAATAGTTTTCAAAATGTACAAATAATTATTCATTCTAAAAATAAATTTTAACTTGATCTGTTTTATCACGTTTTGTCTACAACGTTTTTTACAATATAATTGTTTTATTTTACACAACGTGACTACATCCGAAAAGGCAACATTTTCATTTATGTTTGCAAAAGCTTAATATGTGTTCCAAATAACAATATAATCAACTTTGCTGGAACGAGCCCGAAATGAAATGTTCATCTTTTTAAAAGAAAAATATTTAAGATTTTTAAATATGAAATATTTTCATATCAATAATATATCAAAGACTTTATAAATACCAGATGAAGATGGCTGCATTACAAAGAAATTGTAATAAAGAATCATTCATAATTTAATGATTATAAATATGAAGAACGCTTGGTAAATGTCGAAAAAGTGTTCTTCAATATGATGAACTGTATGTGAAGAATACAAAAACATAAAATACAACATATATATACCTTATATTGAAGAATGCTGTTCATCAAACCAAATTTCAATCAAAATACTTCACAGTTCTTAAGTAGTTCTTGCATGTTATCTATATTAATAAAACAAAACGTGTTTTTTCTCTTGCACTAACCGGCCGTATTTCTGAACAGATTTTAATGATACTGGTATCAACCGATTCGTATTAATCAGAAGTAGTGCGTGCTATACTTGCTTTTTATAATTTTAGAACAAATATCGCCAGAAAAAGCTAAAAACTAAATTACAACAACCATATGAAAAAGAGACCTTTAGTTGACTTCGCTCACTGTGGTTAGTGCAGTGTATCATACTCCCGCAGAAAGAATTGCAAACATGAGAACAACAACTCTTCCGCATGTATTTTTGTTGTTGTTGTTGCTTCAACACAGCAAACAGAGACGAAAAAAACAGAAGACTCCACGAAAAAGAGTTTCAATGATTTTGTTCAGAAAATAAATTAGAAAAATATTAATTAAAATTAAAAAAAAAACATATTTCGACCACGATAAATATAACCAACTATTATTACAACAATTTTAACTAAAATTAATAAA
Organism: Dryomyza anilis; assembly: GCA_951804985.1. Taxonomy (NCBI): domain Eukaryota; kingdom Metazoa; phylum Arthropoda; class Insecta; order Diptera; family Dryomyzidae; genus Dryomyza; species Dryomyza anilis. The sequence goes on along the minus strand of OX638135.1, from coordinate 73,942,798 downwards.
AATGTTAAAGAAAAAAACGAACATTTAGTAACATTAGAAAGTGAATATTAAAATTTATTAAAAGTGTTTTCACAGATTTTAAAAATACATATATGATTTAAGAAGAAAATTTTAAAAAATATATAAAGTAGCGAAGAAAATGTCTTTTTATTAAATCGTGCCGCGTGATTTTTTTTTTTGATATTAAAAAATTCAAAAATGTCTTTAATATTTATATAAAATATGTTTATATAATTTATGTTTTTCATTTATATTTAAAAACAAATTTTCAGCTAGCTGGATGGTTTTTACTAGTTTCATATATAATGCTTGATCAATATGCATGAATTATAAAATAATTTCTAATATTTATAACTACTACTTTTTATTAATAAAAAAAAAATATTTAAAAAATATATATTTTTTGAAAATAAATGTATACATTTTTTGAATAAAAATGTATATATATTTTTTTTTGTGGACAATTTTTTTTTAACCTTTTTTCTCGGATAATTATTTATTTCGAAAAAAAAAATAAATTTAATAAGTTTTTTAAATTAGTTTCTAAAAAAAAATTTTTTTTTTTTGAAAAATTGTAAAAAATATTTTTTTAAAATAATTCATTAATATTATGATTATATTCACCAATATTACAATTCAAATTCATTGTATTGAATATTTTGTTCATATATATAATGAATGCATTCATAAATATGTCATTTAATGAACGGCGGTATCAATATGATGTATTTGGTAATCGGTAGAAAAATTCATAAAATGTATGAATAAATTCTTCATATGGATGATTTTTTTTCTGTGTAACATTTTACTAAACAATAAACAATTAAAAACAATAAAAAAATATGTGTCTGAGGTCAATTTGAATTTTGAATTTTTCTGCTCCCCTTGAATTTGTATTTTTTTTTTTTATTTAATTAATAAAATATAAATAGTTACTTCGATTTTTATTATTATAAAATATCTCAATTGTACAGCTACGATAACCAATATCATAATCGATAGTAATGAATTTAAAACAATTTATTACACCGTCCAACAATGAAAAACTAGTCCAGTACGAGCAGGGCCGGTCCTAAGAAGAATCTTAGGGGGGTTGACACATAAAATTTCCGAAAAGATTTTTTATTAATTTTTTTTTATTAAATTTTTATTAAAAATAATTCATAATAATTGAATTCATTTAACATAGGAAAAGTGTCGTATGCTGGCTAAATATACATTCACGTAAAAGATTTGTTAACAAATAATAAATAATTTGCATTAAACAAAAACTGAAACAATCCATTTTGATAATGTCATAATTTATATTTTGAATATATTAAAAGTTCTTTTCATTATGACTTTAAGTAATCCGTAATCAACGTGTCGTTTTAAACACGCAGAGAAAAAAATTGTTTTCAGCAAACATAATATATTTGCAATTGTAAAGTTAATGTCTTTAACATGATTTTACTTTTAATTCCAAATTTTTTAAATTATTTTTTATTAATTTCAAGACATATGGTATAGATTTATTTTAAAATCTTGTAAGTTCATGTATGTAACTGCAAAACATATTTTTTCCCTGTTTATACATGAATCAAAATTGTAATCACACGATATCCAACCGGATTTTGGATTATATCAAAGTGGGCGGGAATAAAGTTACAAAAATATAAAAAGTGACCTCAACGTCACGTGGTACCCTTTAAAAATAAAAAAATAAAAGTTTTTAACTGAATTTTTTGGAATATGTGAGTGGCAAAATTAACTTTTAAAAAACATAAAATCCCTTACATACATTAAAGGTTTATTTTTGTGTATAATCGTCAAGCAATTTTTTTTAGTATTTTATATTGCACTATAAGAATCGCCGCAGGATTTTTTTTTCAAAAAAATCGCGCCATTTTTTTTTAATTATTTGTAATCTAAAGTTATTTGTTATTTTTAAAATTTAGTTTTATCGACCTTAAATTGTTTTAAAAATATTTAGTTTTTTCAGGCTCTAGGTCAATTGAATACCTTCGGTATTCAAAGTAACAACTTCCACTTGCGATGGGTATCATTTAATTACAGTAATTATATATATATAATTATATATAATGGGACATGTTCATTTGGTCGACACACGTTTGGTCGACAGCTCATTTAGTTGACAGTACGTTTGGTTGACAGTACGTTTGGTCGACATCTTATTTAGTCGAATGTACGTTTAGTCGACACACGTTTGGTCGACATACGTTTGGTCGACACACGTTTGGTCGACACACGTTTGGTCGACACACGTTTGGTCGACCAACTATAAAAAATATTTTAACAATAACACTGCCCTACAAAATTAAAATTTTGACATGGTGTAGTAAAAGTTACAGTAAATATTGGATACATTTGCAGCGTTGATTCCAAAAATGGCATCAGTTTTTTTTCAAATTTGCTCTAGTTTTTGAGAAATAGCTCATTTTTATTATTCAAACAAAAGATAAGAAAGAAATTTTCTTTTCGACATTAGACGCAGAAAACCTTGCGCCAAAAATAAAAAATGTATTTTATGCGTAACAAATTTGTTTGCGAGATATAAGCAAAAGAAGTTCAAAATTTTTCAGAAATAATAAACGTTATTACATAATAGACAAAAATTTTAATCTGCTAAAATTACTATATTAAATAAATGCAACTTTTCTTTACTAGTTAAATTCAAAATTTTTCCAAAAATTTAAAATTTTGGTAATAAAATACGTTTACGTGGAAAAAATGATCAAAATGAACTATTATGTAGCGCCATGAATCCTCATTAAAACCCGTCTCTATTCACAGTGTCCTGATCACCGTGCCTGTTGAATATTTTATGCCATGTCCTATAGGACCGACTAATATAATTTAGCCATAGGGAATTTACATCGAATTTCCTTATAATACTTTAAGATGTTTTTCCATATAACCCATTTCATGTTCAGCGATATTCGGTAAAAATTACGTGATATTTTATATATTTGAAATATTGAAAAATATTGTCGGATTTTTTCATAATTTTTATCAAATTTTTATCATAACCACTGTTGAAGACATAATAAGTCTTATTTGACTTAATTTTTTATTTGAACCATTAAATTAATAAAAACGAGTTGGGAAAGTTAGGTCACATGGATAAGTTTAATCACATGGGACGGACTTTTTTATTCGGTCGGGACGGACTATGCAATACCCTACAACTTTGGTGTGGATATTTATGTGAGATATTTAATTGTATACCTTAATTTTAAAGTTCTTAATTATTCTGAACCCCATCACCCTCAGGATATTATTCGCATATCAGAAATCTACATTTTATATAATTTAAAAAATTGATATAAAGTATAAAATAACTAATAAAAAAATTAAAAACAAATAAAATTGGGCGGACCACGCCTATATTTAAAATTTTGTAAGGCATATATTTCATAAATTTGATTTTAATAATTTAAGGCTGACATGTTCACTATGACAACCCGGTAAGTAATGCAAAAAAAATGTGGGTGGATCACGCCCATTTTTGGACCACATTATTTTTGGTGAATTCTGACAATACACTAAGAAAAAAAGTGACGTAATAAAATTAAATAAAATTTATTTAAAATTGATTTAAATACTTTTGTAATAAAAAACGTAATACTCCATACAAAATAATTACGTGCGTATTTAATTTCAAAATAAATAAAAAAGTATTTCATTTTATTAAAAATTTCGAAAAAAGTAAAATAAAATAATAATTTTATCTGTTTCTAATCTTCTTTATATGAAATAAATAGTATTAACCATACCAATTTACGTATTTATGATGTTGTGATTAAACTAAAATGTTATAACCTTAATAAAAAGTGATAAAAGTATTTACTTCTAATTTTATTACATACGTAATAAATTTAAATAAAAAGTATTTACTTCTAATTTTATTACATACGTAGTAAATTTAAATAAAAAGTATTTAAAGTATTAACATCAAATAAAAAGTATTTAATTTAAATACAAAAGACAACGGGTGAAAAACGTGTCGAAAAGTATTTAAATTTATAACTTTTTTATTTAATTTTATTACTTTTTCCCTCAGTGTACGTTTTAAATTTTATAACTATATCTTGAATACTTTTAGAGGTATTAGTTCCTCAAGTGTTATATAAAAGTGACTCGTGTGGGAGGTGGGCGTGTCTGTTGACCGATTTGGCGAACTGAGTTCCTACTTTTGGCTAAAACATATTGTGATTAAATTTAATCGCATTCCGACCAGTATATCTCAAGTTTCCTCGTATACGGACAGCAAGACAAACAGTCGGACAGACCGAACGACGAACATAGCTAAACGGACTCGGGTAGTGATGCTGATCAAGACTATATATACTTTTCCATACCGGCCATGCCTCCTAATGGGCGTGACAATATCTGCACAAACTTAATATACCCTGTACCTCATAGGTACCTCATCGATGTCAGATATCTTTTTTTTATGTAAAAATATAACTATATGTTAATAATTTTTTTTTTTAATATAATAAAATGGACACGATGAATAGAGACGGGTTTTAATGAGGATTCATGGCGCTACATAATAGTTCATTTTTATCATTTTTTTTCTACTAAGGAAAAACGTATTTTATTACCAAAATTTTAAATTTTTGGAAAAATTTTGAATTTAACTAGAAAAGAAAAGTTGCATTTATTTAATATAGTAATTTAGTCGCGGTAGCTCAGTGGTTAGTGCGTTGAACTGCGAGTCAAAAGGTCCCCGGTTCAAGACTGGACTGGGGCTTTCATAGAAACATTTTCTATACCGCGCTACCTCTCGTCAGTAAATGGCAAACCTACGAGAGTAAAACCATTGCCTATGAAAAGCTCTCACCCGCCGTTCGGATTCGGCAATAAACTGCAGGTCCCAGCACTTTGAGTACAAATACAACACGCACAGCTCAAAATGGTGAGAGAGCTCGGCCGAAGTTCTATACAGGACTGTAGCGCCAAACTATTATATTATTATTATTATGATTTTAGCTTATTAAAATTTTTGTCTATTATGTATTAACGTTTTTTACTCATAACATTTATTATTTTTGAAAAATTTTGAACTTCTTTTGCTATATCTCGCAAACAAATTTTGTTACTCATAAAATACATTTTTTATTTGTGGCGCAAGGTTTTCTGCGTCTAATGTCGAAAAGATAATTTCATTCTTATCTTTTGTTTGAATAATAAAAATAAAAGAATACCAAAATTTTAAAAAATTATAAAATGAGCTATATCTCAAACACTAGAGCAAATTTGAAAAAACTGATGCCATTTTCGGAATCAACGCTGCAAATGTATCCAATATTTACTGTAACTTTTACTAGACCATGTCAAAATTTTAATTTTGTAGGGCAGTGTTATTGTTAAAATATATTTTTTAGTTGGCTGAATATTTTAACGTGTGTCGACCAAACGTGTGTCGACCAAACGTATGGCGACCAAACGTATGTCGACCAAACGTATGTCGACCAAACGTTTGTCGACCAAACGTATGTCGACCAAACGTATGTCGACCAAACGTATGGCGACCAAACGTATGTCGACCAAACGTATGTCGACCAAACGTTTGTCGACCAAACGTATGTCGACCAAACGTATGTCGACCAAACGTGTGTCGACCAAACGTGTGTCAACCAAACGTGTGTCGACCAAACGTGTGTCGACCAAACGTATGTCGACCAAACGTGTGTCGACCAAACGTATTGTCGACCAAACGTACATTCGACTAAATGAGTTGTCGATGAAACGTACTGTCGACTAAACGTACTGTCGACTAAATGAGCTGTCGACCAAACGTATGTCGACCAAACGTATGTCGACCAAACGTATGTCGACCAAACGTGTGTCGACCAAACGTGTGTCGACCAAACATAGCCCATATATAATACCGAAGGTATTCCAAATAACGAAAGAAAAATAAAACAATAAATGTTTTAATAAAATACAAAATAGTTTTTTTTTAAATCAAAACCTGAGCCTGAAAAAACTAAGTTATTTTTTTTATTTTTAGTGTATTTATATATTTTAATAGTTATAGCAATAATAGAAGCACCGCACGTTGGGAAAAAATGATCAAATACGCGCGCATGAGGCAAAAACAAAAACTTACGGGAATGTTCCATTTGAATTGCTTTTTTTTTATATAAAAGATGAATGCAGATAAATATTCCCGATTTTTTTATGTAAATATCTCTTACCACTTCCGAGTTATGGCTATCTTTATTGAGGGTTATTTCTCAAAAAAATGAAAGAAATGGTAGAAAGATATAATGGGTGTACTGAAATACGTGTATAATTTTCTTTTATAAGTGAAAGACAACCAAATTTTTATCACATAACAAGGACACATAGGTCTCTTATCTAACGTACCAATCATGTTAATAGCATATACTGTTCAAATGAAAAAAATATAAAATTTAGCGGTCTATAAATTTTTTGGATCACCATGGATCACGATCGTACTATATTAAGAGAATAGTACGCATTATGGTGGTTACAGCCATATGAATTTTATCTGCGCCTAAAGGTCATTTTTATACCGTATACTTAACCCTTAAATGCTCATGGAAATCGATTTAAACAAAATGAATAATTATATCACCGTTCTTTTTCAGGTTTTGGGAGGTATGTAAAAGTATATATATTCTTGATCAGCATCACTGAACTTTTCCGTTTAGCCATGCCCGTCTGTTCTTTGTCTGTATCTATGTCTGTATCTATGTCTGTATCTATTTCTGTATATATGTCTGTCTGTGTTGCTGTCTGCCGGTAACTTGAACAATACTGGTCAGAATGCAATGAAATTTTGTTTCAATATGTTTTAGCCAAAAAATTGTTCTGACTTCTGAAATGAGCCAAATCGGTAAACGGACACGCCCACCTCCCATACAAGTCACTAATTTATAACTCTTTAGGAAACAATAATTCGTAAATAATTTGCGATATTATTATAAAATTTAAAATGCAATGTTAGAATTAACTATTATGAATTCTAAAATTTCTTCGATTTATCACTTTGTAGTTAAATGATTCATTTCCTGCTGGGCATTAATAATAATGCACGATTCTTACTAGGTGCAATTAATCGTTTTACCGGAATGTCTGATTAATCGTAAGCACCATATATCAAATTAATATTTTTTTGATTAACCTAAATTACTTTTATCCAGTTAATTAGAATTTTGATTAATTAAAAAACGATTACTCGATTAATCAGAAATATGATCGAATATGAAGAACGATTATTTGTTTTGTTATTGGCATGATTATAAATAACTATATTATACTTGTTACGCACCTTTTTCGGCATTTGTAATTTTATTATTTTGTTTTTTTTTTTCAAACAGAACTTTGTTTTGTATATCTTGTTAAATAGCCATTTCTATGTTCTCAAATATAAAGTATTTTGATTAATTGAATTGAATTGTTTTAATTAACCGATTAATATTATTTTCGGTTAATTAAACAATAGGATCGTGATTGCGATTAAGCAGAATTTCCTGTAAAACAATTCAACGCACAGCCCTAATTATAACGGTACTTACTTGTTTACTTTATTACGTTACTTTAAAAAAATGAGGATTTTTTAATACATAGTAGAGTGTTGAGTTCCTTGATGGTTTAACAGTGTTAAATCATGTATAATGGATTAACCAACACAAATTAACAAAGGTTATATCGATCAAAAATAAATATATTTTATTTTATTTCTATGCATCAGAAATGTATTACAAAATATTCAACAAAGTTACTTTTTAAAGGTAGGGTATCGGTGTAGGGTACCACTAAAAAAACCAAGTATGCCACTCGATTCCCCAAAGAATTATTTTAAGTAAAAACTAAATATACAAATACCTATCATTATTAGTATAGATGTGAAATTAAAAAAACAGCCTAGCGCGCGTATTTGATCATTTTTTTCCAACGTACGCCGTAGGCAAATTTTTTGGAAACATTTCATTGGACATTATCTGTTTTAATAGTAAATTTTCTGAACATATTCACTCGTTTTTTTTCTTGACCCTCAAAATTTCCAAACAAAAAACACTATGAGAGATTCACAAAATCCTGTACATTCACGTATATAAATTGTAATATATGTTTGCTGCAAAACATACATTTTCCCTGTGTATATATGAATCCAATTTGTAATCACACGATATCCAACCGGATGTTGGATTATATCAAAGTGGGCGTGGAAAAAATTGTAGTCTTGGGAAAAGTAGGACTAACAATTACCTTTAAATATATCCTGCACCCTTTAAAACTTTTTTTTTAATTTAATTTATTGAAATATGGGAGTGGCAAAATGAAATTTAAAAAAAAAATTAAAATAGCTTACATACACGTTAACATGGTAACGAAGATTTTTTTGACCAGATAATTTCTGGAAAAATATTTTTGTATTTTTTATGTGTTACAATTATACAAATAATATATATAAAAAATTTTGTATATAATAGTCAACCAATTTTTTCAGTATTTTATACAGTATGACACTGTTAGAAGCGCCGCAGTCAATTAAAAAAAAATCGCGTCATTTTTATTTTAATTATTTGTAATCTAAATTTTTTTTTAGTGTATTTATATCCTACACCTGTGAGGTACAGGGTATATCAACTTTGTGCGGATATTATAACGCCTCTTAGGAGGCGTGGACGGTATAGAACCGTATATATATTATTGATAAGCATCACCACCCGAGTCCGTTTAGCTATATCCGTCTGTCTGTCCGTCCGTCTGTCTTGCTGTCCGTATACACGATAACTTGAGAAATACTGCTTAGAACTTAGAAATTTCGTTTCAATACTATTTGTTTTAATAGTATATTTTCTGAACAGTATTGATTCATAAATATTTTTGTTTTTTTTTTTTCGAAAAATGTATACTCGTATTTTTAATTGACCCTCAAAATTTTATATAATATTTTGCCAAACATTAATTTTCAATTTGTTATTTACAGGAAAAATGTTTCGCAAAAAATTTTTAAATAATGATGCCAATCGATAAGTGCTTTAAAAACAGACAATTAATACCCTTAAACTACTATTTTATTTTGCACCTATAAAAAGTTATAGCAAAAAAAAACGAAGAAGTTGGAAAAATTGAAAATCTTGCTATGCCAAAAGGGCGAATCTTTTCGTTTTTTCGCCATAACTTTTTATTGATACGAGATAAATTAGTAGTGTAATGGCATTTATTGTTTGTTTTTAATGCACCTATCGATCTGCATCATTATTTAAAAATATTGTCTTGGAAATAACAAAAATTGTAAATCTTGTCATGCCATTTTTGTCATTTCATTTTCGTCATAACTTTTTATTGATATGATTTTCTTGCAAATAACAAAAATTCGAAAAATTGAAAATCTTGTCACCATAACTTTTTATTGATACGAGATTTATCTCGTATCATTTATAATATTACCATTTTTTATCATTTTATGATTTATTGCTACTTAAAAAATTGTGATAATGCCGAATATATACAACTTTTCGAATCTTTACAATATTTCCGACTGATGTTTTTCCGAATAAGTCCTATTGGCTGAGGTAGGTGAGGGTGTGTACCTAGCTTTTAGACCAATTCGTTTACGTTTTTTATTTGCATTTCATATTTTATTAATAAAAAAAAAAAATTTTGGCGGCACATATTTTGTAGCTAAGATCTCCCTGAGTATAGATATGAAAACGGTTTTCCAATATCAATTCATTTATAGGTTTTATTCCCATTTGTAATGCTATTAAGAGATATTTTAAAAATCAATTAAAATTTATTAAATGCAAATGAAAGTTGTAAACGAATTAATATCGGACAACCATTTTTTTATTCATATTCAGTGATGTCTCAGCTGTGAAGTGCATCCAACATTTCAAATGCAAATAAAACCCTTTAACGAAATGATCTAGAAAAACTGGGAAACAGGTGTATTTTATTTTTGGCGTACTTAAGAGTTTTTTTTATGTGTGCAGCCTGAAGTTGAATTACAAAAATTACTATATTAAAATAGCGGATAAACTTGTAGTGATTTTTTATTTTGCGTTTGTAAAACTAGACATTTTCTATTTGTTTCGTAGCTCAAGGTTATTGCGTTGGACTGCAAGCCAAAAGGCTACAGGTTCAAGTCTGCACTGGGTCTAACAACGGCTTTTCATAAAAACTATTGGCATATAAATTTTAATGGCATTATTTATCTGAATGTAGAGGATTTCCAATATATTATTATTATTTTCATTTTTCCACTCCCATTTTCCCCTTTTCCAAGTCCTTGAGGTCACTTTTTTATTTTTTTTTTATTTCTAAGGTCCTGTTTTTGCATCGTGTGACTATTTTTGTTTTTTTTTTTCTGTTTGCCCCGCCCACTTCGTAACAATTCAAAAACCACTTATATAGTTCAGTCCTATAAAGTTCAGCCCATATTTTTCCCGTGGAATCTAAATTAATAAAAAAAAAATGACAGACGGAATTTTTTTAGTGACAACCAAAAAAATAAAAAAAAATATATATAGAATTCAATACGGTGGATCAAGATATAGATAAAAGATATATATAGATAAAGATATAAGTAAAATAGTCGGCATTCCGGACGGTACATAAACGGAAGTAAATATCGAGGTTCATATGGATATTCCAAAAAGTCATTGAATTTTTCGTATATGTGATTTTTTTGAAATATTTTGCTAAATAGTTGAAATCATGTGCTTTCTTTGTATATTTACACATTGTTCCTAAAGTTCATAGTTTTTTCATAATAAATCACGGGACATTCCGGACTGGACAGATAATTCCGTATTGAAATTATCAGGACGATTTTTATTCTGAAAATACTTTTTGCTTTAAATATATTTTAACATAGCTGAGACAATTTACTTTAATTTAGTATATACACACTTTCTTCTTAAAGTTTATATTTTTTTTCGTAATAAATCGCAGAATAATTCCGGAAAGTTCCGTATGGAAATTTGCACTACGATTTTATGTTAAGAATAATTTTGTATATGACAATATTAATAATCATTATTACGAAATGAAAAGTGATGTACTATTCAAATTCCCAGATGTTTTTAATTTTTTGAATTTTTTTTTAGCTTGTTTTGATTTTTTTTTAAGTTTTTATACTTTAGTTTTACACTTTTGTTTGGGACGGGACATATTTCAAATAGCTGTCAAAAATTTTCTAGAATTACTAGGAAAATAACGTTTACATTTTTGGAAATGCCGAGAAAATTCTGCTTTAGAAACAGTAGATTCAACTCTTTAAAAAAAAGTTTACTTTGGTAATAAATGTATCTTTTGGTTCCGGACGGGACATCGAAAATCTTTATATAAAAATAGAAAAAAAAAGTGTTTAGAAACTATATACAGAAATCTCTTCTTTTCAACGATGCCAAACACTTATATATTTACATAACATATGTGTGCAAAATGACATAATAATTAACATTAAGGTTAAAAAATGTTTAGAACTTCTTTATCATTAAAATTGCATACCTAAATTTTTACGTTGGTCTTTGAAAACTTTTATGCAGATGTGCAAAATCAAAATAAAATTAAAAAATACTAAATTTTGATGAAACATGATAATAATTAATATGTCATTTTGCACAAATATGTAAAGTAAAAATTATATGTGTTTGGCATCATTGAAAAGAAGAGATTTCAAGGAATCTATGTAGAAAATATAAAGACAATCTGTATGAAAAAGAAGAAAAATAAACAAATAAAAATTTAGAAAAAAAAATTAAAATTTGATAGAATATATCTAAGTAAGTATTAACCTTATCATCATGAAACTTTTACCTAAAATACAATAGTTTTACGTACTTATGTCATATTAAAACATTTTAGGAATATATATTTAATAAAAAGTGAGATATAACGGTTTTAATCTAAGCCCCATTAAAAAATTAGTATTTTTGAAAAAAATGCTGTCCTGCACTAATACTTCACCGGGCAAAAAATAAGTAGGGTCAAAAATACGTAAAAATAACTCTTCTTAGAAACTGAAAATTTACCTTTGAACTTTGAAAACTTTTCTGCAGGGGGTCAAAGTGAAAAACTTGAACTTTGACCAGTGTTATCAGATTGGTTAAATATATTTTGAATGAGTTATGTCACTTCCAGTTTATATGTTTAAATCTAATCAAGACATTTTCTCATGTAAGCACATTTTCTTTAGTTCTCAATGTAAGCTTTTCAAAAAAAAAACAATTTTAATAAAAAATCTTACTAATAATTTCAATACGGAATTTTTTGTCCAGATTGTGATTAATTACGAAAAAAACTATAAACTATAGGAACAATGTGTAAATATGCAAAGAAAGCACATGATTTCAACTATTTTTCAAAACCTTTCAAAAAAAATCACATTTACGCAAAATTCGCTGCCTTTTTGGAATATCAATATAAACCTCGATATTGACTTCCGTTTATGTACCGTCCGGAACGCTGACTATTTTATTTCTATCTGTATCTATATATATATATCTTTTATCTATATCTTGATCCACCGTATAGAATTCTATATTTTCAATACTAAATTTTGATGAAACATGATGTTAATTAATATGTCATTTTGCACACATATGTAAAGTAAATATATATGTGTTTGGCATCATTGAAAATAAGAGATTTCAAGGAATCTATGTAGCGAATATAAAGACAATCTCTATAAACAAGAAGAAAAATAAAAAATTAGAAAAAAAAAATTAAAATTTGATTGAATATATCTAAATAAGTATTAACCTCTTCCTCAAGAAACTTTTACCTACAATACAATAATTTAACGTACTTATGTCTTATTAAAACATTTTAGGAATATATATAAATATATGTATATATGTATATATATATATATATATATATATATATATATATATATATATATATATATATATATATATATTAATTTTAATTTTAAAGTTTTTAATTATGCTGAACCTCCCCACCCTCGTAATATTATTCACATATCAGAAATTTACGTCTTATATCACGATAAATTTAAAATTTGATATAAAAGTATAAAAAACTAATAAAAAAAAATTGAAAAATATAATTGGGCGGACTACGCCTATATTTAAAATTTTGTAAGGCTAATATTTCATAGATTTGATTTTAATAATTTACGGATCAAATTTCCACTATGAAATCCCGAGAAATAATGAAAAAAAATGTGGGCGGATCACGCCCATTTTTGGACCACATATTTTTAGTTGAATTATAACAATATGTTTTAAATTTTATAACTATATCTTGAATACTTTTCGAGTTATTAGTTCCTAAAGAGTTATATAAAAGTGACTTGTATGGGAGGTGGGCGTGTCCATTGACCGATTTGACTCATTTTGGCTAAAATATATTGAGACGAAATTTCATCGCATTCTGATCAGGCTTTCTTAATTTATCGTGTATACGGTCAGCAAGACGGACAGACAGACGGACATAGCTAAACGGACTCGGATAGTGATGCTGAATATATATACTTTTATATATATACTTTTCCATACCGGATACGCCTCCTAAGGGACGTTACAATATATGCCTCATAGGTGTAGGGTATAAAAATTGAAAAACTTGCACTTTGACCAGTGTTGTCAGATTGGTTAAATATATTTTGATTAAGTTTTATCACTTAAAAAATTTTCCGTAATGTTATATATCAAAAAATATAACCTGAGTACATATTACTGAAGAAAAAAAATACTTACGGAGATTTGCGTAAAAGTCCAATTTTCCAAAAAAAAAAAAATGAAAAAATGGAAAATAAAAAATTTCAAATTTACAATTTTATATTTACTAAACCACTTGAGATATTAATTTAATAGTATATAAAAAAACAATATTTTTATATAAACTCAATGGCAATGTTATGGTATTTTCTAGTATTTAATGGTATTTTCCGATTAAAATAATAATATATCCTGACTATTTATATATATTGACTATTTTTAATAGTAAATAACTATTATTTATGTAGTATATTTTTCTGGGTGTATTAATTGTTTATAAAAGTCCCTTACAAATATTTTAATTTCATGATAAAATATACAATCTATGTATAAAAATGTAAATTAAAGTCTTCAAAAATTAAAAAAAAAAAATCATGTTCCAGTCTATATCTTTAAATCTAATCAAGATATTTTCGCATATAAGCACATTTTCTTTAGTTCTCAATGTAAGCATTTCAAAAAAAAAACAATTTTAAAAATCGGATAACTTTTGTCTTTTTTTACAATTTTTGAAAAATTTTTCATGAAAAAAAAATCAACTTTATTGGTTTTTATCTCCATAACCATTAAAGGTACAAACTTTCATTTCAAAACATAATTTCTTTCAAGTTTTATCTGTATAAAACTTTTTAAAAATTTTAAATCGGTTGAGTGGTTCCGAAAATACTGAATTTCACCCGATTTGAGATCGTTTTGGGCACTGTGCAATGGGGGTTATGGCCGAAAAAAATTCAAAAAAAGAAAAAAACAGTTGGTAAGGTTAGATCACATGGGAAATTTTAAAGTAGGTGTAATTATGATAGTTAGGATTATCAAAATTATAGTCGGTCTAAGCCGACTATAAATACCCTACACATATGTGTGGTTACCATTCAAAGTGATATATAGGTCACCAGGGTATACGAATCCTGAAAATAACTACAAACATTCAATCGCTGAAGAATTTCCATTCATTTGATACCCATATTTACAAATGGGTAGGTGTACCGAATTGCGATTTTTTTTATGAACCACAAGTCTTTTCGCCGGAAAACATTATTATCCTGTATTTGAGCATGATGTCAATATATATTTGACCAAAAAAGTTTACCTAAGCACGTATGCATAAAAATTGATCTTTATATGTACATTTTATATGAGGTATTTGAACATAAGTGGTCGGATCATAGGTCACAATGGACCGATCTCGCACATACAGCGTAGGTATATTAGTAATCTAAGTTATAAGTTGCATTTATCTAGCTCTTCAATTTTAAAAGTAGTAGGGATTTCAACAGACGGACAGACAGACAGACAGACAGACAGACGGAGAGACGGACGTCGCTAAATCGACTCAGGAGGTCATGCTGATCAAGAATATATATACTTTTCCATACCGGAGATGCTTCCTTCTGGGTGTTACAACCGGCGTACCAAACTGAATATACCCTTACACTCTTAGTGTAGGGTATAAAAATTAAAAATCTTAAAAACATCTGGAAATTTGAATGGAATGGAACGGAATGTAGGGAACGGAATGTCCCGTCTGTGATTTATTACGCAAAAACTGTAAACTTTACTAACAATGTGTTAATAGAGAAACCGTCCGGAACGCCGACGATTTTATTTATATCCGTATCTATATATATCGTTTATCTATATCTATATCTTGACCGTATAGAATTCTATATTTTTTTTGCAGATGTTTAGTCCTATTTAAATCAAGGATTGAAACCGTTACCGAAACCGATATCCGATTAAAACCGTTTCATTTTTAAAACCGAAACCGAAATCTTTATACGAAAATCAGAAATAAACCGATATCCAAAACCGAGATAAACGGTTTCGGTTTTATACGGTTTTTAAAAAATATTTTATATAGAAGATCTTAAGTACCGGGCATGTTTTAATTTCATTTAATAAAATTTGGAGTTCCCAAAATGAAAATGTTTTGTTGTACAAAAATTAACAAGTTGTTTTTTGAGAAACAATATTTCCAAAACAACGATCTTTGGTCTAAAATTTGTTTTTTTTTCATTAATTTGTGTAGCGGTAAATCGAATTAACAACAAAACACCAGCAACTCATTGTTAAAAAATTATTCAATTTTTAATGATATTGTTTTTTTATTTATTGCATAAGTAAAATATATAGGGAGCCTGGGGTAAAGTGGGACAAGTTTGGAAAAGTTAATTTGAATAATTATTGAATTATTTTAAAGGATCTATTCAATAGAATACCATTCCTTTAATTGATTTATGTGTGATTTTTCAAAACAGCTCAATTTTGGACATATATATTAAGGATAACAGAATTATAATAAGGTAATAAAAAAACAATGGTAATGCAAGAAAAAATTAGAAAAAAAGTAAAAATATTAACATCTCAGTAACTCCTTAAGAAAATACGAAATATAAAGTGTAAGTTCGACAAGTTCGAACATTTCAAGTATACAGGCAGATATTTGTTTGCAGATATTGCAGTTCAAAATTTCTTTGGCTTTTATGAATAGAAATCGTACAAAATTCTTCATCTTCTTTTCAAGTTTAAGACAATTACCGATGTATTCTTGCTGCTTGGCTCACTTCTGCAATTCAGATCATATCTCAGGTGAAGTCAAAATGTTGTTTTTCCACACATTTTTGCCACAATTGAAATTTTTTTCTTGACGAAATCAATTAAATAATTTTTACAACAAAATATTTTCACTAAAATAACAACAAACATTTTTGTATACAAAATTTTATACAAAAACCGAAATCAAAACCGAAACCGTAACTTGGAACCGGTATACCGAATAAAAACCGTTATACCGAATAAATACTTACAACCGAAACCGTAACCGAAACCAAAACCGAAACGCGGAAACAACCGAAATCGAAACCGTTATTCGTTTAGGTTTCAATCCTTGATTTAAATACTACATGCACAAAAAAAATCAAGTATATTCATTAGGGTGATGCAAAAATTTATCGATTATACATTTTTTAACGGGACCACTCACCATATTGCAAATGGTGAAAAAATCAAACATCCAAATTTTTTTTGAAATTCGCGAATGTTTAGAGGTTGCGCAATTCGATTTTATGTTTTCGCCTATACAAATATTTTGAAGTAGGAGTTTTCTAACAGGCCAATATCTCATACATTTATGCGAAAAACATGTCATTTTTTTTGAAATGGTTCAGAATGCATTGAAATTTTTAAAAATATGATTAATTTTATTTGCACTTTTAAATTTGAATATTTTAATTAGTTGATGGACAAAAAGCGCTACCGATTTTCAAATAAAACTGTTATGAATTCAATAGCTAGATGTCCAGTGCACATAATAGACATAATTTAATTGCGCGCATAGGTCATTTGTAGCTGTCAAATTGAATTTAAGATGAAATTCCTACCTTATAAATTTATATTTTTGTATTTTTCGACACAAAATACCTTCACAGATTAATTTAGCAGTAATATATTTTATCATAACATAATTCTCTCCAACTATAGTTCCAAAATCGTTAGCGCTTTTTGTCCATTAACTAATTAAAATATTCAAATTTAAAAGTGCATTGAAAATATTGGAATTCGCGAAAAATAAAATTAATCATATTTTTAAAAATTTCAATGCATTCCGAATCATTTCACCAAAATTGACATGTTTTTTCGCATAAATGTATGAGATATTGACCTGTTAGAAAACTCCTACTTTAGAATTATATTGTAGTCGAAAACAGAAAATCGAATTGCGCAACCTCTAAACATCCGCGAATTTAAAAAAAAAATTGGCAGTGTGCATTTTTCACCATTTGTGATAATATGGTGAGCGGTCCCGTCAATTTTATTTTTTTTGCATCACCCTAATATTCATTAAATGCCCATATAGGTTCGTCAACAATGTGCATTAGGGCGAATCGAATTCACAAAGTTGTAATAGGGCTTGAAATTTTCATTGTGCTGCTAAAGTTTAACACACAAAATTTGAGTCGAAAAATAATGTCCTGTGTTCGCGCATTGCAGATTAAATTAAAAAACGCTTTAAATTAATATTTTTACCAATTTAAATTTAAATTAATATCATTTTACTGAAATTGCTTGTGGTCAATTGTTAGTTAGTTAGTTAAATGGCCCTTACAACCGTGGGTCGGTTTTGGCCGCTGAGCTGAAGCCGCGCCAGTCGGATCTGCTTTGCGTGCGCTGACGCCAGTTAGAAATACCAAGCGTTAACAGGTTGTCCTCAACTTGGTCTTTCCAACGCAGATTTGGACGCCCTCTTCTACGCTGTCCACCTTCGAGTTTCGATTCAAGCACCTTCTTGGCTGGAGTGTTTCATCCATTCGTTTGACATGACCTAGCCAACGAAGCCGCTGGATCTTGATGCGCTTGACTATGTCAATGTCGTCGAATAACTCATACAGCTCGTGATTCGATACTCGCTAGCAAATCAGATATGGCCAAAGATTTTACGGAGAATCTTTCTCTCGAACGCTCCCAGTACTCTCTCATCGATGGAGGTCAGCGTCCATGTTTCTGCACCATAAAGTAGGACGGGCATGAAGAGAAACTTGTTAATTTCGTCCGGCATGAGAGGGCTCTGCTTCTCAATTGCCTACTGAGCCCAAAGTAGCACCTGTTGGCAAGAGTTATTCTCCGTTTGATCTCCAGGCTGACGTCGTTGTTGCTGTTTACGCTGGATCCCAGATAGACGAAGTCCTTCACAATGTCGAACTTGTGGGTGTCAAAATCAGCTTTTTGTCCAAGACGCACGGACTCATTTTTGCTTGTTGACACAAGGAACTTCGTCTTGTCCTCGTTCACCGCTAGACCCATTCAACGCGACTCTTTCTCCAATCTGGAGAATGCTGCGATGACTGCTCGTGTGCTCCTGCCAATGATATCAATATCGTTGGCATATGCGAGCAGCATGACACTTTTGTTGAGGATAGTGCCGCTTTGACGGAGTTCGGCAGCTCGAACTATTTTCTCCATCAATAAGTTAAAATAAGCACGATAGGGAGTCACCCTGTCTGAAACCTCGTTCGGTATGAAATGGCTGGGAGAGGTCTTTTCCTATTCTCACTGAGCAACGTGTGTTGCTAAGGGTCATCCTGCAAAGCCTTATAAGTTTCGCAGGTATACCGAACTCAGACATTGCGGCGTATAATCGTTCCCTTATCGGAGTGTCGAAGGCGGCTTTATAGTCGACTAATAGGTGGTAGGTGTCGATCTGTTTTTCTAGGGTCTTTTTCTGGATTAGGAGCAATGTGCAAATCTGGTCTATGGTGGACTTTCCAGGTTGGCGCAGATAGTGGGATCCCCTTTCTTAAGATTGGGCGGAGTACACTGAGGTTCCAGTCACTTGGCATGCTTTCATCCGATCATATTCTGCTCACGAGCTCGTGCATGCTCTCTATTAGCTCTTCGCCTCCGGTCTAAAACAATTCAGCAGGCAGGCCATCAGCACCTGCGGCTTTGTTGTTTTTCAGCCGAGCAATGGATGTTCTGACCTCGTCATGGTGGGGTGGCGGAATCTCAATGTCGTCATCAAGTACTGGGGTTGCCGGGTTTACTTCTCTATCGGTGGAATTGCGGTCATCATCACCGGTCAGCAGTCTAGAGAAGTGATCCCTCCATATCAGTGTGCTCTGGATATCTGTCACTAGATTTCCGCTCTCATCTTTACAAGAATAGGCTCCGGATTTTGAACCTCCGGCTAGGCGACTTATTTTTTCGAAAAATGTTCGAGCCTCATTCCTGTCCCCATGCATCTCAATCTCCTCACACTCACGTCTTTCTGCCTCGATTTTTTTAGGCCTGAAAATACGTCACTCTTCCCTCCACTTCTCTTTGCATCGCTCCTTCGCAACTCGCGTAGCTACTGACTGCAGGGTGGATTTGTACGCAGCGTCTTTTTCTGCAATGGCCGCGCGACACTCTTGGTCATACAAGTACTGGAGTTGCCGGGTTTACTTCTCTATCGGTGGAATTGCGGTCATCATCACCGGTCAGCAGTTTAGAGAAGTGATCCCTCCATATTTTCAGTGTGCTCTGGATATCTGTCACTAGATTTCCGTTCTCATCTTTACAAGAATAGGCTCCGGATTTTGAACCTCCGGCTAGGCGTCTTATTTTCTCGAAAAAATTTCGAGCCTCATTCCTGTCTCAATCTCCTCACACTCACGTCTTTCTGCCTCGCTTTTTTTAGGCCTGAAAATACGTCTCTCTTCCCTCCACTTCTCTTTGCATCGCTCCTTCGCAACTCGCGTAGCTACTGACTGCAGGGTGGATTTGTACGCAGCGTCTTTTTCTGCAATGGCCGCGCGACACTCTTGGTCATACCACTGATTCCTCAGGCGGCGTTGGAATCCAAGCACCTCTTCGGCAGCCGTACGCATAGAGCAGGAGATATGGTTCCACTGCGCGCTTATATCATCGGGAGGAGGAGTGCCTTGTCTAAGCAGGTGTGAGAGTCGAATGGAAAATGCTTGCGTTGTCTGTTGTGATTGCAGCTTTCCGACGTCCAGCTTTCTCTGCGTTTGGTTCCGTACGTTCTTTGCAGCGCTTAAGCGTGTGCGGACCTTGGCTGCTACAAGGTAATGATGCGAGTCCATATTCGGATAGTGCGTACGTCCATCACGCTCGAAACATGCCTTCCGTCAATCACAACGTGATCAATTTGGTTTCGAGTTTTCGGGCGACTACCATGTCGCCTTGTGGATATCGAAATGTTCGAATCTAGTGCTACTAACTACCATGTTTCGTGCTGCGGCGAAGTCGATTAGCCTCGTTCCGTTATCGGAAGTGTTGGCATGGAGGCTAAATTTTCCGATTGTGGGACAATAGATGGCTTCTCTGCTCAACTTGGCGTTAAAATCGCCTAGCACGATTTTGATATCGTGGCGGGGGCAGCGCTCGTATGCGTTGTCTAGGCGCTCGTAGAAGCGCTCTTTTGTCTCTTCATCTTTCTCGTTCGTCGGAGCGTGTGCACAAATTAGGCTGATATGGAAATATTTAGCTTTGATGCGGATTGTTGCCAGCCTTTCGTCCACGGGCGTGAACCTAGAGACAAGATGGCGGAATCTCTTGCCGACCACAAATCCACATCCAAATTCGTGTCTCTCCGCATGGCAGCTGTAGTAGATATCACAGGACGCTTGTTTCGAACAGCCCTGTCCCGTCCATCGCATCTCCTGGATAGCGGTGATGTCAGCCTTATATTTTTCGAGGACATCTGCCAGCTGGATAGAGGCACCTTTCCTATAAAGGGTCCGGACATTCCAGGTGCATATCCGTAAATCATGGTCCTTAAAACGTTTGCGTGGGTCGTCATCGTTGTAATCGGTCGTTATCCGAGGCTTCTTTTTTGTTTTCATTGGGCGCATAGGTTTTTTCCGTGGTGGGACCCAAACCCAACGCACGAACCCTCACTCTGAGGGAGATGCTCGCCACTAACTTTAGCCGACTTCTACACCGGCTGGTGTAGAGCGCCGTTTCCAGGGACTTCCACGAGGAGGACTTCCACGGAAGTGGAGGTGTCACCATTTGACAATTTGCCAATTCTGATGACCAGTGAGTTGACTTGAGACGACACCGACAAGGATTGCGCTGGCTTCGCCATGATGAAGCACTCAGACACGTTGCCTTGTGATAATCGCCCCCATAATGTGGTCAATGTGTAGGAAAAATTACTTATAACCACATAAAGCCAACTTAAAGCAATATGATGTAATTCGTAAAAAATTGTACACTAAGAAGACAAGATGGTTATGAAGTTTTGCTGCAAATAAAGTTTTGCTGCAAATTTAAACATCCCATAACTTTAATCAAACGTGCAACAAAACTCAAGGATTTATAAAGACGATGTTGATGTACAACAAGGAGTCTGTTTTATTTTTTTTATTTATTTATTTATTTATTTATTTATAACCAGACTAGTGTAACAAGATATATATCTTATAATGACTACACTAGCAGCATGAAGAATTTAGTGTTTGAATTACAAGTTATTAAAAAAGTTTTACTCATGAAATATGTGGAAATGATTTGATTTGAACAAAATTATAACGATATATTATTAAAAAACAGAAACAAAAAAAAGTGGTGACTCCTAGCCAGTAGGAGCACCTTACAAAAAATATTAAACTTAAATATATTCTTATATATATAGTTGTGATAACATATTCAGATAGGCAAAAAATTAAATAAAAAAATATATTAAAAAAACTAAAAATAAATTATTATTATTATTGCACCAATGAAAAATAGTTAAAAAGTTGGTTTTTAAATTGCACGGCGTTATATGGAATCGGTACGGCGTTATAGATCGTAGATTATTTGGTCAGGCGTTCCAAAGACGTACAGAATAAATGAAAAATTGTCGTTCTGACGTTAAACATAGGTGTCTTAATGGTTTAATAGTGTTGGGCCGATTTGACCGGGAAAAAGTTAATCTATTATATAAATATATTGGCTCTATATTGTATATAATATTATGTAAAAATAGTAAATTTCGAAATTTAAGCAAATTTTCAAAGGATATTCCGTAGATTTGCTTAGTATATTCAGAAACATGGTCAGATCGTTTGAGTCTAAAAACATATCTAGAAATATCGTTAAAGAGAACATTTAGCTTTTGTCTACTTATACAATCACAGTTTGCAAAAATTTCACATCCATAAAGTATGATGGGGACAAGATAAGTTTTTGCTAAAAGAGTCCGAATTCTGAGTGGTGTGAATTGTTGGGTAGCCGAAAGTGAGCGAAGCATTCCATAAGTTTTACCAATTGTAAAAGTGATATGGTTTGTATACGTTAGAGTACGGTTAAAAGTAATACCTAAATATTTAGATGTTTCAACATAGTCAATTTCACTGTTATTTAGCATTAGTTTAGGCATGAACTGTAAGTTTATAGCTTTCTTAGAAATTACTATACATTTTGTTTTACTAGGGTTCAAACACAAACCATTTTTAGATGCCCATTCATCAACAGTGCGAAGGTTTACATTAAAATCGCGCACACAATTGTTGACATCTTCACGATTACAACTAACATACAGTTGGACGTCATCAGCATATATATGGATATTGCAATTTCTTATGCTTTTAGGTAGATCATTAATGTACATTCAAAAAAAGCAAGGGACCTAAATCTGATCCTTGTGGTACTCCTCTTGTAGTTGGAAGAAAGTCAGAGATCATGCTATTTGAATAGACAGCTTGTGATCTACCGGACAAGTACGATGATATTAATTTACTTAGTTGCTGTCCGTGAAAAGTTGTATAGTTTATATAGTTTAGTTTGCAGAATACCATGTTCAACGGTGTCAAATGCTTTGGAGTGGTCCAGAAGAGTTAAGAAGGTAATTTTGTTATTGTCTAGTACAACACGAATTTCATCAGTGACAGTAATGCAACTTCGTTTGGCCCTAAATCCTGATTGTTTATCTGTTATTAATGAATTGTCATTTATAAATCTATTTATTTGTTTATATATTATAATTTCAAATGCTTTTAAGACGAAAGACAATATTGCAATTGGTTGAAATTCATTTCCAATTTTGGGTATTGGAATAATCTTTGAATGTTTCCATGAATCTGGAAATATTGACATTGTTATAGCCGAATTAAATATATGTGTTATATATGGAAGCAATACAGGCAGTAGTGCTGTCAAAAAAATTGGATGTATATCGTCAACTTCAGTAGCATTAGATTTTATGGATAAAAAACTTTCTAAAACATCCATTTGACTCCCGCATGAAAAACTAAAATTAATTTCTTCTTCAAGTGAATCAGTAACGTTAGCATAAGCATTGTTTATCACTGTTGGTATTGAAATGCTAACAAATCTAGTGTTTAGATTATTTACATCTATTTTATTATTTTTACATTTATTTTTATGAATTCCAATATTTTTAATTTCTTTCCATGTCTGTTTACTACCTACTGCCTTTCGAAATTTTTCGTTATAGAACTTGGTCTTTGCATAATTTATTATTTTAACTACATTTTTACGTATTTTCTAAAAGTCTGTGTAAAAGTCAGGTATTTTGTACCGTTTCCATCGATTATATGCTGCGTTACGTTGAATTATCAAGGCTTTAATTTCATTATTAAACCATGGTTGTTGTTGGTTTTTAGTAGTCTTATTACGTATGGGAACAAATTTGTCAAATAAATACTTAGTATTGTTTTCCAGAAACATCACCTACTCATTAACTGTGGGAGTAGTAAAAATTTTACTCCATTCTACATTTCTCACTTCATTTTCTAATAGTAGATAATTAATATTTTTAAAGTCCCTGTAATTAAATGAATTATTAGTCTTGGTCAATTGAAGGTCATTTGTTAAGAATATTAGATCGTGTTTAGAAAAGGCTGGTGCAGATAATTGGTCATATAGCAGAATTTTAGATTTGTCATTAACAAAGAATGGGTCAAGTAATGTATTACTATTTTTAATGAAATGCGTTGGATTGGTTGTGTTAACTGAGTGGAGGCCCAAGTATAACATATCAGTAGTTAAGTTTGTTTCTTTTAGCAGGTTATTGTTAAAGTTACCCGCAATGATTATGTGGGAAAAGTCAAGAGACATGTTTTCAATTGTAGACATAAGTGGTGTTAGATCAACATTACGATTAGGTCGATAGACATTACCAATAAGTAATTTTTGATTTCCAACTACGACAGAAATAAACAAATACTCGATAGCACTATCACAAGCGGACTTACATTGTATTGTAGACGAAACTAAATTGTTCACATAAATAGCGGCGCCACCTGCATGGCGTTGTCTATCAGTACGAAATATTTTATACCCATTTAATGTGAATAAACCATCTTGCATTTCTTTATTGAACCATGTTTCTGTGACGCAAATAAAATCCATACTGGAATTCTCAAAAATATGCCTAAATTCATCTATTTTGTTTACCAGACTCTGTGCGTTAATGTGACAAATTGTAAGACCCATTATTTGTTTAGATAATATTCGTATTAGATTGTATGTGTTATCTTTGGAACAAGCATTACAGTTATTTAAAAGATTCGACATTTATGAAAGTAAATATTAATTTGTCTAAGATGCTTGCAATATTTAGATTATATTTTTTCATTGGATGCGTTAAGTTATTAAAAAAATTTATAAAATAAAACATAGTTATAATAATAGGAAAAATAATTATTAAAATATAAAAAATAAATATGATCGTAGTAATATAAGGTTGTTTATTGATGTTGTCATATTCAATTAGATGTTCCAGATGGGATATGTTAACACGACTCACTCCGAAAAAGATTATTGTTGTTTACCGAACATTCATAGTTGGTGTTCAGCTGATCTGTAGTATCAAGGCATAAGTTGTTGTTGTTATTATTGTTGTTGGAAGAGCGTAAATTGGAGTCAGTCAAGTGTTTCAATTTTTCAATGTGGTCCACGCAGGTTGGTTCATCTTGTTCTCTGCGTTTGATGTATACCAAACCACGAAAAGTAAATGCGGCTTGTTTTTTGTAACGTATTGCTGCTCGGAGAATGTTGTAATTGTTTTTTATCAGACATTCGTTGACATATATTGGTTGATTAGAATCAAAACCAGCGTGATTCAGTCGGAGCAGGTCATAGTTTGTTCGTGTAAATTTTGCTATGGATTTTAATAAATTGTTTTTCTCAAAAGGTGTTTTTAATTTAATAATTATTGCCGGATCAGTGTGTGTGCGGGTTGATGTGGCATATTTTAGTCGATATATGCTTATGATGCTCGGTTGTCTAATATCAACCGCATTGCATATTTGTGCAAAAATATCAGGCAGATCTTTATTGTTATTATATGGAATACCATTAAGACGAAGATCGTAGGCGACAGTGGTGTTTTCTTGCCGTGCTAATGAAGATTTTAAAACTTCAATTTCTACCTTGAGGTAGATTCGCGGCGAATGACCGAAATTTTACTACCGAGTTCCTGTAAGATTTTCTTTTCGGTGTC
This sequence comes from Dryomyza anilis, assembly GCA_951804985.1. Classification (NCBI taxonomy): domain Eukaryota; kingdom Metazoa; phylum Arthropoda; class Insecta; order Diptera; family Dryomyzidae; genus Dryomyza; species Dryomyza anilis. The sequence goes on along the minus strand of OX638135.1, from coordinate 73,917,106 downwards.
TTGAATTCGATCTGCAAGCAGGTTGTTTTGTGTAGTAAAACGCTGGTCTATGAGCTGCCATAGACGGGGAGACTCATAGTCGGACAATCTTGGAGTCTTGGAAGGCATCGGCGAATTTAATGCATTCGCTCGTAGACGTTTTGGTGCTGTCGATGTCATTATTGTTTTGTTTACTTTTGGTTATTTTCGTTGAAGCAGAAGAGCTAGTGTTTACTTTGCGCTGTTTTTATTTTTGAGTGTTTTTATGTTTGAGCTTTCTGTCGTTTTTCGTTTGATTGAGTTTTTTTTTTAATTATTATTTATTTTTGGCGCAAATAAAGTATATTTTATGTTTAATTATTATCACAAATATGTGTTTATTTTATGCAAATATTTGATTTTAGAGATTGTAGCACGTACGAGAAAGTGTATACGAACAAAAGTTAATATTTTCCGTAAATAAATAAGAAAAATCACGATTTAATGAGGAGAATAATAAAATACGTACTTTGCTTTGTCAATACTTTGTTTGTTCTAACATAAATAAAAATTCTATTGATTCCTGTCATTTTAATTCAATAAAAATTATTTCGTGAATTCTAATGGAGTACCATTTCCAAATATTCCACTATTGTCTTCTTATATGTCAGATGTTTAATTGATGGTTGCTGTACATAAGCGTAAATTTTAAAGATGGTTACCAGCAATATTGATCGTATTTGTTGCATGATTGAAAGATGTTTGTCTACAAGTAGATCTAAATAATTTGTAAATACGTTGATCTATAGGGCTTTGCTATTTCTGCACAGACAGAAAAAAACTGTCGTTTGGGCCTGTTTTTCGCCTGTTGGGCCTGTTTTTCGACACTTTTAAGTGCTGAAATGGAGCCCGTAGTAAATTACTGTTAAAAAAGTGTTAGAACGACATGAAAAAGTGTCGATATCTGTCATGTAGAGACAACCGATGCTACTATTAATTATAAATTTGTCACTGTTGAATGAATATTGACAATTTTACATGTCGATTAAATGACAGTATGTTACTGACGTTTAAACCAAAACATAAAAACCATGATAGTTTTTTTTTGAATAAAAATTTATAGATAAATATATATTTTTGTTGTTTTTTTTTTATACACACAACTTGATTACATTGGATTTTGAAAATATTCCTGCAAATACGATAATTATTTAAATGAAGTGGTGTACGGCTGTTGAATAGAATGTTTTCGGTCCAGATGCAGACCAATTATATAAAAGCTCGGTTGGGTGTAGTTGGGTGCAGTCGGAGTGGATTGTAGCAAATAGAGTAGATTTTAATGAAAGCAAGACCAATGTTCTCTCTTATCTCACAAAAGAATGGATTCAACCCACCCTCCCCTCAATATAGGTGCTATGGATATTGCGCAGTCAGTTGCTGTTGACGTTCTGGGCAAAGCAATTCAATGCGATTTCCGTTGGAATGATCACATATTTAATGTGTCGAAAGAAGCGGCCAAGTGCCTCGGTTTTTTAAAACGGTGTAAAACATACTTCACTCCTGCTCAGTTACGCACTGTCTACACTTCCTATATTCGGCCTAAAATGGAATTCAATTCGCACATTTGGGAAGGAGTTTCAAAATCCTCCTTGAAGTTCTTGGACCGAATTCAACAACGTGCGATATATTTTATAGGGGATGAAAATATTTCATGGTTTATTGATTCTCTTGAGCACCGAAGAACCGTTGCGTGTGTAAGCCTGTTCTATAGGTATTACAACGGTCAGTGTTCGAGGGAAATACATGGCCTGTTTCCACCAGGTCGTGTGTTCTCTCGTTCTACTCAGGCGTCAAACCATGCACACCCCTTCGTAGTCAACTCTCAACAGAACCACTCATTATAGAGAATTCGTTCTTCAGTCGTACGACACGTTTGTGGAACAATCTCCCTGCGTCCGTTTTTCCCGACATTTTTGATATTGGCAAGTTCAAAACAAACATTCACCTACACTACTCCCTCTTTCCCCCTCCCTTTCCCTCATCCCTTCTTACGATCAACACTGTGCATTGCATATATAGGGGGCATCCCCTAAGAGTTGGTTAATTTGTAACAAAAAAAGCCAAAAAATTTATGTATTTTTTATTTGACATTAATACCCACTTTCTGTATTACGAAACGAACAACGAAACGAAAATTTGACATCAAAATCCTGTCACACAAATTTTGATTTCATGTTATTTGACTTTTAAAACTTTAAAATTACGTCACTTTCGTCTAATAGTCTCTCGTTTCTAAACACAGAAAGAGGCAGTAATATTTTGTTTGTATTTCAAGTTCACTTCAACAATCAATGCAAATTAACTTTGATTCTATAAAATTGTATTTCGTTAAATATTTTAAACTACACATCTTATAACAGTTCTCGACTAACAATAACAGTCTAAACTTTTATTTAATTCAAATGTGAAACAACACTCGGCAATGCTAGTTTTTTAACCGTTTTTTTCTGTTTGTGTGGTAAACATATTTCTTTTCATAGTGTATAATTGACAAAGCACCAGACTTTAGGATTTTTTTTTTTCAAAAATTATACACGATGGAAATTGACCATGGCCATTCCACACCAAATCGATCAAAAAAAGTCAAATTTGAGATTTTCCTTTTCGATTTCAATAAAATTGGGGTAACTGATAAAGGGTACCTAGATATGTACTGACCATTTTTTTTTATTTTTTCGTCCACTACTTTCAGAGATACAGTAATTCAAATTTACAAAAAATGAGCCAATAATCACTTTTGTATTGTTGTTCATATTTAAATATCTCATAAACATTGATCAATGAATATCTCGATACCCTTTGTCAGTTGCCCAAATTTCATTGAAATCGAAGAAGTTGAGTTCCAACCGCTGGTCGATTTGGTGTTGAATGGTCCATATATAAAAAAAAAATCTAAAAATAACGACCCATGCTGATTTTAGAACGACTTAACGAAAGAAAATGTCGTAATTTTTAATTTTAAGGACGATACGCGAGCATAAGATTTTATTCAAAATTGATGAAATTTTAGGAAGACATTAATAGATACAATCTCTAATTTTTGAGCATATTTCGATACAAAAAAAAACTTTATTTAGATGGTAAAATTAAAAAAATGAATTTATGTGTTTTTTAACTTCATCTGCGATGTGGTAAACTCTAACAACATTTTGAAATGAAAAATGAAAGTGTCCTAATGTACATAATTCGATCATCTGCTTTTTTCAGCTGTTACTTTTACTTACTAAACTGATCCTGGGGTTTAATTCTGAAGCTGCGTTTAACAGCCAGATATTGTATATCGATAATTGACGAAAGTAGTCACGCACGCCCGTGTGACTGACTTTTTGTATTTTGTAAAGCCCAAAACGTCTGACGTCACACGGTAAGCGCCGACGTAATGAAATAATTCGTATTTCATAAAACTCAACCGCACGAATATTGTGTCAAATTAGACGGCAGCTTTTTTGGCTCCGTTTTCTAAAATTTTCACAAAAAAAAGCACTAATTGCACCTAAAAAGGATACAGAACACATTTCTTTTCATCCAAAAAATAAGTTTACAAAGCAAATTAGAAAAAAATGCAAAAATGAAGAAAATCACACAAACAAATATTTGACATTTTTCTCAGTACAGCTGTTTTTTGTTTACTGAAAAGCTATGTTTTTCTTTTTTCCAAACCCAAAATCATCGCAAAACTATGAATGGTTAGCGTATTTGCTAAAATAATATAGATTTTAGTAATGCCAGATTCAAAAATTTGGTAATTTCGACTAAATTTTTATTTATTTTGGATCAAGTTTGATTGTTGGTAACGCTAAATGTTTGGATGTTTACAGCGGTTTCATAGAACGTCAGAGGGAACAAAGTCAACGTAAGAGCCAACGGGCGGAATGTGTGAAGATATGAAATACAACTTTTCAGACGATGTGAGAGGACTCAGTCACATCGAGATACAATATCTGGCTGTAAGTGAACATTTTTTTTTTTGTTTACGAAAAAGTTTACGAAAAGGAAAACAAAGCCGACAGTTTTGAAAAGTTTTTCAAAAATTCATTACATAAATGTTAATTAAAAAATTAAAATTATTAAACTTTACTACAATATATTCTTATTTACAGCAACTTATTAAGTTGGATTTAGCTTTAAACAACGATATAAATTATATGTACATAATAAAGTTTTCAACATATGAACCAGTATCGCACTTCGATCTCTGTGAAGTGAAAAAATGGATGCGTTCAGTAAAAAGGTAAGTGATAAGTATCATTATCACATAGTTCCAGAATCTGACCCAGTTGTGCCTACATTAAGAAACTAAAACAATTAATATTTATTCACTTAAAGGTGGCTTTGGTCGTTTAAGGCAAGGCGATATCCTTTGCTTTAACTCATTTTTTACAAATAAATATGGGGCTATGGGCGCGATTACCTTAAGGCAACGTGTCTGAGTGCTTCAACATGGCGAAGCCAGAGCAATCCTTGTCGGTGTCATTGACAAGTTGTCAAATGGCGACGCTTCCACTTCGGTGGGAGTCCTCCACGCGGAAGCCCCTGGAAACGCCGCTCTACACCACCCGGTGTAGAAGTCGGCTAAAGTGAGTTGCGAACATCAGAGAGAGGGTTCGTGCGTTGGTTTTGGGTGCCACCACTGAAAAAACCTACGATAACGACTCGGATAACGACCGATTACCATGATGACGACCCTCGCAAACGTTTTAAGGACCATTATTTACGGATATCCCTTTATAGGGAAGGTGCCTCTATCCAGCTGGAAGATGTCCTCGAAAAATATAAGGCTGACATCACCGCTATCCAGGAAATGCGATGGACGGGACAGGGCTGCTCGAAACAAGCGTCATGTGATATCTACTACAGCTGCCATGCGGAAAGACACGAATTTGGATGTGGATTTGTGGTCGGCAAGAGACTCCGCCACCTTGTCTCTAGGTTCACGCCCGTGGACGAAAGACTGGCAACAATTCGCATCAAGGAAAAATATTTCAACATTAGCCTAATTTGTGCACACGCTCCGACGAACGGGATAGATGATTGATCACGTTGTGATTGACGGAACGCACGCTTCGAGCGTGATGGACGTACGCACAATCCGAGGTGCCAATATGGACTCGGATCATTACCTTGTAGCAGCTAAGGTCCGCACGCGCTTAAGCGCTGCGAAGAACGTACGGAACCAAACGCAGAGAAAGCTAGACGTCGGAAAGCTGCAATCACAACAGACAACGCAAGCCTTATCCGCTCGACTCTCACACCTGCTTAGACAAAGTACGATGATATAAGCGCGCAGTGGAACCATGTCTCCTGCTCTATGCGTACGGCTGCCGAAGTGGTGCTTGGATTCCAACGCCCCCTCAGGAATCAGTAGTATGATCAAGAGTGTCGCGCGGCCACTACAGAGAAAAACGCCTCGTACAAATCCACCCTGCAGTCAGTAGCTACGCGAGCTGCGAAGAAGCGATACAAAGAGAAGGGAAGAGACACGTCTTTTCAGGCGTTAGTAAAGCGAGGCAGAAAGACGTGAGTGTGAGGAGATTGATATGCATGGGAACAGAAATGTGGCTCGAAAATTTTTCGAGAAAATGAGACGCCCAATCCGGAGCATCTTCTTGTAAAGATGAGAACGGAAATCTTGTCACAGATTTGAAGATATGTAGGGATCACTTCTCTAAACTGCTCACCGGTGATGATGACCGCAACTCAGCCGATAGAGAAGAAACCAGGCAACTCCAGTAATTGATGACGACGTTGAGATTCCGCCACCCGACCATGACGAGGTCAGAACAGCCATCGCTCGGCCGGAGGCGAATAGCTAATAGAGAGCATGCACGAGCTCGTAAGCAGAATATAGTCGGATGAAAGCATGCCAAGTGACTGAAACCTCAGAGTACTCTGCCCAATCCTTAAGAAAGGGGATCCCACTATCTGCGCCAACTACCGTGGGATCAGCCTACTCAACATCGCATACAAGATTCTATCAAGCGTATTATGTGAAAGACTGAAGACCATCGTCAACAGACTGATTTGACCTTATCAGTGCGGCTTCAGACCTGGAAAGTTCACCAGGAAAAGACCCTAGAAAAACAGATCGATACCTATTAGTCGACTATAAAGCCGCCTTCGACAGGATGAACCATGAAATGTATGAGTTATTCGACGACATTGACATAGTCAAGCGCATCAAGATCCAGCGGCTTCGCTGGCTAGGTAATATCGATCTAATGGTTGAAAACACTCCAGCTAAGAAGGTGCTTGAATCTAGGCTCGAAGGTGGACAGCGTAGAAGAGGGCGTCGAAATCTGCTTTGGAAAGACCAAGTTGATGACAACCTTGCAACGCTTGGTATTTCTAACTGGCGTCAGAGCGCGCAAAGGAGAATCGACTGGCGCGGCTTTATCTCAGCGGCCAAAACCGACCCACGGTTGTATGGGCCATTTAAGTAAGTAAGTAAATATTAAAATGAGTATTGTACATATAACAAAAATTATGACATATACATATATAATTTTGGATTTTAATTTTTAAAGTTATTGCTCCGCCCCAACCTGAAGTGGGAGGGAGGGGCATCGAACCATTGATGACCGATAACATTTACGCCCTGCAAAGCATAGATGACATTTTCATACAAATGTCCTCCGATTCATGCATGCTGCAGCATTAACGATGCCATGCACGTTATTCATTCAAGTCACAAAAAATATTACGGACGTTGTAAAAAATATTTTTGTTTTGTTATTTTTTATCGCTTAATTATATATATATATATATTTTTATTGATTATTTCTATTTTATTCTCTTCTCGGTTAAATGGTTTGTGTATTTGCTAATGTCAATAACGTACTTTACTAACGGCCATCATCTATCAATATTACTACTGCTTATTATGCCGCTTTTATAAAAATTGGTCCCTCAAATTGGGCCTATGAATAATATGGCAGGGTCACATCGAACTCAAAATTTCAGTTTTACGCAATTGCTGCTCCTAGACGTTTTTTGTATGAATTTCGCTACGTAAATAGTGATGATCATTTGCAAGAACAAGGCAATAAATGGTAACCTTCCCATCGGTAAAGATTTCAAAGTACTTTGGAAGTTATCAATGAGCCCATGATGATATTTTAAGATATTTTAAAATACGTGGAATGTAATTTGGCCGTAATATGAAAAAGTAACTACATACGATTGCCCCTTATTACGTAAAGAGGTATGAATGCAGTGCTGAATAATGCTTTCATTTTATTTTATATCGTTTTAAGGGCCAGTTTTTCAGTGGTAGTTTAAACTACGATTATTTCATCGTCTCAAGTAGTTTACCAATTCAAGCAGTTTTTCAGTGTCAGTTTAAGTTTCATTCAGAACACCGACTAATGTCAATGAATTATCGATTGTGAATAGCATCTAAGAAGAAGAACATTATTTTTCTCATTTGGAACAGCTGATAGTGGAACCATGTCTCCTGCTCTATGCGTACGGCTGCCGAAGTGGTGCTTGGATTCCAACGCCCCCTCAGGAATCAGTAGTATGATCAAGAGTGTCGCGCGGCCACTACAGAGAAAAACGCTTCGTACAAATCCACCCTGCAGTCAGTAGCTACGCGAGCTGCGAAGAAGCGATACAAAGAGAAGGGAAGAGACACGTCTTTTCAGGCGTTAGTAAAGCGAGGCAGAAAGACGTGAGTGTGAGGAGATTGATATGCATGGGGACAGAAATGTGGCTCGAAAATTTTTCGAGAAAATGAGACGCCCAATCCGGAGCATCTTCTTGTAAAGATGAGAACGGAAATCTTGTCACAGATTTGAAGATATGTAGGGATCACTTCTCTAAACTGCTCACCGGTGATGATGACCGCAACTCAGCCGATAGAGAAGAAACCAGGCAACTTCAGTAATTGATGACGACGTTGAGATTCCGCCACCCGACCATGACGAGGTCAGAACAGCCATCGCTCGGCCGGAGGCGAATAGCTAATAGAGAGCATGCACGAGCTCGTAAGCAGAATATAGTCGGATGAAAGCATGCCAAGTGACTGAAACCTCAGAGTACTCTGCCCAATCCTTAAGAAAGGGGATCCCACTATCTGCGCCAACTACCGTGGGATCAGCCTACTCAACATCGCATACAAGATTCTATCAAGCGTATTATGTGAAAGACTGAAGCCCATCGTCAACAGACTGATTTGACCTTATCAGTGCGGCTTCAGACCTGGAAAGTTCACCAGGAAAAGACCCTAGAAAAACAGATCGACACCTACCACCTATTAGTCGACTATAAAGCCGCCTTCGACAGGATGAACCATGAAATGTATGAGTTATTCGACGACATTGACATAGTCAAGCGCATCAAGATCCAGCGGCTTCGCTGGCTAGGTAATATCGATCTAATGGTTGAAAACACTCCAGCTAAGAAGGTGCTTGAATCTAGGCTCGAAGGTGGACAGCGTAGAAGAGGGCGTCGAAATCTGCTTTGGAAAGACCAAGTTGATGACAACCTTGCAACGCTTGGTATTTCTAACTGGCGTCAGAGCGCGCAAAGGAGAATCGACTGGCGCGGCTTTATCTCAGCGGCCAAAACCGACCCACGGTTGTAAGGGCCATTTAAGTAAGTAAGTAAATATTAAAATGAGTATTGTACATATAACAAAAATTATGACATATACATATATAATTTTGGATTTTAATTTTTAAAATTATTGCTCCGCCCCAACCTGAAGTGGGAGGGAGGGGCATCGAACCATTGATGACCGATAACATTTACGCCCTGCAAAGCATAGATGACATTTTCATACAAATGTCCTCCGATTCATGCATGCTGCAGCATTAACGATGCCATGCACGTTATTCATTCAAGTCACAAAAAATATTACGGACGTTGTAAAAAATATTTTTGTTTTGTTATTTTTTATCGCTTAATTATATATATATATATTTTTTTATTGATTATTTCTATTTTATTCTCTTCTCGGTTAAATGGTTTGTGTATTTGCTAATGTCAATAACGTACTTTACTAACGGCCATCATCTATCAATATTACTACTGCTTATTATGCCGCTTTTATAAAAATTGGTCCCTCAAATTGGGCCTATGAATAATATGGCAGGGTGACATCGAACTCAAAATTTCAGTTTTACGCAATTGCTGCTCCTAGACGTTTTTTGTATGAATTTCGCTACGTAAATAGTGATGATCATTTGCAAGAACAAGGCAATAAATGGTAACCTTCCCATCGGTAAAGATTTCAAAGTACTTTGGAAGTTATCAATGAGCCCATGATGATATTTTAAGATATTTTAAAATACGTGGAATGTAATTTGGCCGTAATATGAAAAAGTAACTACATACGATTGCCCCTTATTACGTAAAGAGGTATGAATGCAGTGCTGAATAATGCTTTCATTTTATTTTATATCGTTTTAAGGGCCAGTTTTTCAGTGGTAGTTTAAACTTAGTTTAAACTACGATTATTTCATCGTCTCAAGTAGTTTACCAATTCAAGCAGTTTTTCAGTGTCAGTTTAAGTTTCATTCAGAACACCGACTAATGTCAATGAATTATCGATTGTGAATAGCATCTAAGAAGAAGAACATTATTTTTCTCATTTGGAACAGCTGATATATTTAATTTGCGAGAATGACGAAATTTAAGAAATTACAAAAATAATGTAGAATTGTATAAAGCACGAAATAATATATATGTGTATATATATGTATATATGTGTATATATGTGTATATATATATATATATATATATATATATATATATATATATATATATATATATATATATATATATATATATATATATATATATATATTATTTCGTGCATTATACAATTCTACATTATTTTTGTAATTTCTTAAATTTCGTCATTCTCGCAAATTAAATATATCAGCTGTTCCAAATGAGAAAAATAATGTTCTTCTTCTTAGATGCTATTCACAATCGATAATTCATTGACATTAGTCGGTGTTCTGAATGAAACTTAAACTGACACTGAAAAACTGCTTGAATTGGTATCCGCTCGACTCTCACACCTGCTTAGACAAAGTACGATGATATAAGCGCGCAGTGGAACCATGTCTCCTGCTCTATGCGTACGGCTGCCGAAGTGGTGCTTGGATTCCAACGCCCCCTCAGGAATCAGTAGTATGATCAAGAGTGTCGCGCGGCCACTACAGAGAAAAACGCTTCGTACAAATCCACCCTGCAGTCAGTAGCTACGCGAGCTGCGAAGAAGCGATACAAAGAGAAGGGAAGAGACACGTCTTTTCAGGCGTTAGTAAAGCGAGGCAGAAAGACGTGAGTGTGATGATATTGATATGCATGGGGACAGAAATGTGGCTCGAAAATTTTTCGAGAAAATGAGACGCCCAATCCGGAGCATCTTCTTGTAAAGATGAGAACGGAAATCTTGTCACAGATTTGAAGATATGTAGGGATCACTTCTCTAAACTGCTCACCGGTGATGATGACCGCAACTCAGCCGATAGAGAAGAAACCAGGCAACTCCAGTAATTGATGACGACGTTGAGATTCCGCCACCCGACCATGACGAGGTCAGAACAGCCATCGCTCGGCCGGAGGCGAATAGCTAATAGAGAGCATGCACGAGCTCGTAAGCAGAATATAGTCGGATGAAAGCATGCCAAGTGACTGAAACCTCAGAGTACTCTGCCCAATCCTTAAGAAAGGGGATCCCACTATCTGCGCCAACTACCGTGGGATCAGCCTACTCAACATCGCATACAAGATTCTATCAAGCGTATTATGGGAAAGACAGAAGCCCATCGTCAACAGACTGATTTGACCTTATCAGTGCGGCTTCAGACCTGGAAAGTTCACCAGGAAAAGACCCTAGAAAAACAGATCGACACCTACCACCTATTAGTCGACTATAAAGCCGCCTTCGACAGGATGAACCATGAAATGTATGAGTTATTCGACGACATTGACATAGTCAAGCGCATCAAGATCCAGCGGCTTCGCTGGCTAGGTAATATCGATCTAATGGTTGAAAACACACCAGCTAAGAAGGTGCTTGAATCTAGGCTCGAAGGTGGACAGCGTAGAAGAGGGCGTCGAAATCTGCTTTGGAAAGACCAAGTTGATGACAACCTTGCAACGCTTGGTATTTCTAACTGGCGTCAGAGCGCGCAAAGGAGAATCGACTGGCGCGGCTTTATCTCAGCGGCCAAAACCGACCCACGGTTGTAAGGGCCATTTAAGTAAGTAAGTAAATATTAAAATGAGTATTGTACATATAACAAAAATTATGACATATACATATATAATTTTGGATTTTAATTTTTAAAATTATTGCTCCGCCCCAACCTGAAGTGGGAGGGAGGGGCATCGAACCATTGATGACCGATAACATTTACGCCCTGCAAAGCATAGATGACATTTTCATACAAATGTCCTCCGATTCATGCATGCTGCAGCATTAACGATGCCATGCACGTTATTCATTCAAGTCACAAAAAATATTACGGACGTTGTAAAAAATATTTTTGTTTTGTTATTTTTTATCGCTTAATTATATATATATATATTTTTTTATTGATTATTTCTATTTTATTCTCTTCTCGGTTAAATGGTTTGTGTATTTGCTAATGTCAATAACGTACTTTCCTAACGGCCATCATCTATCAATATTACTACTGCTTATTATGCCGCTTTTATAAAAATTGGTCCCTCAAATTGGGCCTATGAATAATATGGCAGGGTGACATCGAACTCAAAATTTCAGTTTTACGCAATTGCTGCTCCTAGACGTTTTTTGTATGAATTTCGCTACGTAAATAGTGATGATCATTTGCAAGAACAAGGCAATAAATGGTAACCTTCCCATCGGTAAAGATTTCAAAGTACTTTGGAAGTTATCAATGAGCCCATGATGATATTTTAAGATATTTTAAAATACGTGGAATGTAATTTGGCCGTAATATGAAAAAGTAACTACATACGATTGCCCCTTATTACGTAAAGAGGTATGAATGCAGTGCTGAATAATGCTTTCATTATACCCTACACCTATGAGGTACAGGGTATATTAACTTTGTGCATATATTGTAACGCCCCTTAGGAGGCGTGTCCGGTATGGAAAAGTATATATATTCTTGATCAGCATCACTACCCGAGTCCGTTTAGCCATGTCCGTCTGTCTGTCTGTCTGTCTGTCTGTCTGTCTGTCTGTCTGTCTGTCTGTCTGTCTGTCCGTCTTGCTGTCTTGCTGTCTTGCTGTCCGAATACAGAATAACTTGAGAAATACTGATCAGAATGCGATGAAATTTCGTCTCAATATATTTTAGCCAAAAGTAGGAACTGAGTTTGAAAATGAGCAAAATCGGTCAACGGACACGCCCACCTCCCATACAAGTCACTTTTATATAACTCTTTCGAAACTAATATTTCGAAAAGTATTCAAGGTATAGTTATAAAATTTAAAACGTATTGTTAGAATTTACCTAAAAATATGTGGTCCAAAAATGGGCGTGATCCGCCCACTTTTTTTTTTCATTATATCCCGGGTTTTCATAGTAAAAATTTGATCCGTAAATTATTAAAATCAAATCTATGAAAAATTAGCCTTTCAAAATTTTAAATATAGGCGTGGTCCGCCCAATTATATTTTTCAATTTTTTATTAGTTGTTTATACTTTTATATAAATTTTTTAATTTATGGGGATATAAGACGTAAATTTCTGATATATGAATAATATTCTGAGGTTCAGCATAATTAAAAATTTAAAATTAAGGTATACAATTAAATATTCCTCATTAATATCTCCACCAAAGGTGTAGGGTATTCCATAGTCGGGCCCGACCGACTATAAAAATCCGCCCCATGTGACCGAACTTACCCATGTGACCTAACTTTCCCAACTCGTTTTATTTTATATCGTTTTAAGGGCCAGTTTTTCAGTGGTAGTTTAAACTTAGTTTAAACTACGATTATTTCATCGTCTCAAGTAGTTTACCAATTCAAGCAGTTTTTCAGTGTCAGTTTAAGTTTCATTCAGAACACCGACTAATGTCAATGAATTATCGATTGTGAATAGCATCTAAGAAGAAGAACATTATTTTTCTCATTTGGAACAGCTGATATATTTAATTTGCGAGAATGACGAAATTTAAGAAATTACAAAAATAATGTAGAATTATATAATGCACGAAATAATATATATGTGTATATATGTGTATATATGTGTATATATATATATATATATATATATATATATATATATATATATATATATATATATATATATATATATATATATATATATATATATATATATATATATATTATTTCGTGCATTATACAATTCTACATTATTTTTGTAATTTCTTAAATTTCGTCATTCTCGCAAATTAAATATATCAGCTGTTCCAAATGAGAAAAATAATGTTCTTCTTCTTAGATGCTATTCACAATCGATAATTCATTGACATTAGTCGGTGTTCTGAATGAAACTTAAACTGACACTGAAAAACTGCTTGAATTGGTATCCGCTCGACTCTCACACCTGCTTAGACAAAGTACGATGATATAAGCGCGCAGTGGAACCATGTCTCCTGCTCTATGCGTACGGCTGCCGAAGTGGTGCTTGGATTCCAACGCCCCCTCAGGAATCAGTAGTATGATCAAGAGTGTCGCGCGGCCACTACAGAGAAAAACGCTTCGTACAAATCCACCCTGCAGTCAGTAGCTACGCGAGCTGCGAAGAAGCGATACAAAGAGAAGGGAAGAGACACGTCTTTTCAGGCGTTAGTAAAGCGAGGCAGAAAGACGTGAGTGTGAGGAGATTGATATGCATGGGGGCAGAAATGTGGCTCGAAAATTTTTCGAGAAAATGAGACGCCCAATCCGGAGCATCTTCTTGTAAAGATGAGAACGGAAATCTTGTCACAGATTTGAAGATATGTAGGGATCACTTCTCTAAACTGCTCACCGGTGATGATGACCGCAACTCAGCCGATAGAGAAGAAACCAGGCAACTCCAGTAATTGATGACGACGTTGAGATTCCGCCACCCGACCATGACGAGGTCAGAACAGCCATCGCTCGGCCGGAGGCGAATAGCTAATAGACCTTATCAGTGCGGCTTCAGACCTGGAAAGTTCACCAGGAAAAGACCCTAGAAAAACAGATCGACACCTACCACCTATTAGTCGACTATAAAGCCGCCTTCGACAGGATGAACCATGAAATGTATGAGTTATTCGACGACATTGACATAGTCAAGCGCATCAAGATCCAGCGGCTTCGCTGGCTAGGTAATATCGATCTAATGGTTGAAAACATTCCAGCTAAGAAGGTGCTTGAATCTAGGCTCGAAGGTGGACAGCGTAGAAGAGGGCGTCGAAATCTGCTTTGGAAAGACCAAGTTGATGACAACCTTGCAACGCTTGGTATTTCTAACTGGCGTCAGAGCGCGCAAAGGAGAATCGACTGGCGCGGCTTTATCTCAGCGGCCAAAACCGACCCACGGTTGTAAGGGCCATTTAAGTAAGTAAGTAAATATTAAAATGAGTATTATACATATAACAAAAATTATGACATATGCATATATAATTTTGGATTTTAATTTTTAAAATTATTGCTCCGCCCCAACCTGAAGTGGGAGGGAGGGGCATCGAACCATTGATGACCGATAACATTTACGCCCTGCAAAGCATAGATGACATTTTCATACAAATGTCCTCCGATTCATGCATGCTGCAGCATTAACGATGCCATGCACGTTATTCATTCAAGTCACAAAAAATATTACGGACGTTGTAAAAAATATTTTTGTTTTGTTATTTTTTATCGCTTAATTATATATATATATATTTTTTTATTGATTATTTCTATTTTATTCTCTTCTCGGTTAAATGGTTTGTGTATTTGCTAATGTCAATAACGTACTTTACTAACGGCCATCATCTATCAATATTACTACTGCTTATTATGCCGCTTTTATAAAAATTGGTCCCTCAAATTGGGCCTATGAATAATATGGCAGGGTGACATCGAACTCAAAATTTCAGTTTTACGCAATTGCTGCTCCTAGACGTTTTTTGTATGAATTTCGCTACGTAAATAGTGATGATCATTTGCAAGAACAAGGCAATAAATGGTAACCTTCCCATCGGTAAAGATTTCAAAGTACTTTGGAAGTTATCAATGAGCCCATGATGATATTTTAAGATATTTTAAAATACGTGGAATGTAATTTGGCCGTAATATGAAAAAGTAACTACATACGATTGCCCCTTATTACGTAAAGAGGTATGAATGCAGTGCTGAATAATGCTTTCATTTTATTTTATATCGTTTTAAGGGCCAGTTTTTCAGTGGTAGTTTAAACTTAGTTTAAACTACGATTATTTCATCGTCTCAAGTAGTTTACCAATTCAAGCAGTTTTTCAGTGTCAGTTTAAGTTTCATTCAGAACACCGACTAATGTCAATGAATTATCGATTGTGAATAGCATCTAAGAAGAAGAACATTATTTTTCTCATTTGGAACAGCTGATATATTTAATTTGCGAGAATGACGAAATTTAAGAAATTACAAAAATAATGTAGAATTGTATAAAGCACGAAATAATATATATGTGTATATATATGTATATATGTGTATATATGTGTATATATATATATATATATATATATATATATATATATATATATATATATATATATATATATATATATATATATATATATATATATATATATATATATTATTTCGTGCATTATACAATTCTACATTATTTTTGTAATTTCTTAAATTTCGTCATTCTCGCAAATTAAATATATCAGCTGTTCCAAATGAGAAAAATAATGTTCTTCTTCTTAGATGCTATTCACAATCGATAATTCATTGACATTAGTCGGTGTTCTGAATGAAACTTAAACTGACACTGAAAAACTGCTTGAATTGGTATCCGCTCGACTCTCACACCTGCTTAGACAAAGTACGATGATATAAGCGCGCAGTGGAACCATGTCTCCTGCTCTATGCGTACGGCTGCCGAAGTGGTGCTTGGATTCCAACGCCCCCTCAGGAATCAGTAGTATGATCAAGAGTGTCGCGCGGCCACTACAGAGAAAAACGCTTCGTACAAATCCACCCTGCAGTCAGTAGCTACGCGAGCTGCGAAGAAGCGATACAAAGAGAAGGGAAGAGACACGTCTTTTCAGGCGTTAGTAAAGCGAGGCAGAAAGACGTGAGTGTGAGGAGATTGATATGCATGGGGACAGAAATGTGGCTCGAAAATTTTTCGAGAAAATGAGACGCCCAATCCGGAGCATCTTCTTGTAAAGATGAGAACGGAAATCTTGTCACAGATTTGAAGATATGTAGGGATCACTTCTCTAAACTGCTCACCGGTGATGATGACCGCAACTCAGCCGATAGAGAAGAAACCAGGCAACTCCAGTAATTGATGACGACGTTGAGATTCCGCCACCCGACCATGACGAGGTCAGAACAGCCATCGCTCGGCCGGAGGCGAATAGCTAATAGAGAGCATGCACGAGCTCGTAAGCAGAATATAGTCGGATGAAAGCATGCCAAGTGACTGAAACCTCAGAGTACTCTGCCCAATCCTTAAGAAAGGGGATCCCACTATCTGCGCCAACTACCGTGGGATCAGCCTACTCAACATCGCATACAAGATTCTATCAAGCGTATTATGGGAAAGACTGAAGCCCATCGTCAACAGACTGATTTGACCTTATCAGTGCGGCTTCAGACCTGGAAAGTTCACCAGGAAAAGACCCTAGAAAAACAGATCGACACCTACCACCTATTAGTCGACTATAAAGCCGCCTTCGACAGGATGAACCATGAAATGTATGAGTTATTCGACGACATTGACATAGTCAAGCGCATCAAGATCCAGCGGCTTCGCTGGCTAGGTAATATCGATCTAATGGTTGAAAACACTCCAGCTAAGAAGGTGCTTGAATCTAGGCTCGAAGGTGGACAGCGTAGAAGAGGGCGTCGAAATCTGCTTTGGAAAGACCAAGTTGATGACAACCTTGCAACGCTTGGTATTTCTAACTGGCGTCAGAGCGCGCAAAGGAGAATCGACTGGCGCGGCTTTATCTCAGCGGCCAAAACCGACCCACGGTTGTAAGGGCCATTTAAGTAAGTAAGTAAATATTAAAATGAGTATTATACATATAACAAAAATTATGACATATGCATATATAATTTTGGATTTTAATTTTTAAAATTATTGCTCCGCCCCAACCTGAAGTGGGAGGGAGGGGCATCGAACCATTGATGACCGATAACATTTACGCCCTGCAAAGCATAGATGACATTTTCATACAAATGTCCTCCGATTCATGCATGCTGCAGCATTAACGATGCCATGCACGTTATTCATTCAAGTCACAAAAAATATTACGGACGTTGTAAAAAATATTTTTGTTTTGTTATTTTTTATCGCTTAATTATATATATATATATTTTTTTATTGATTATTTCTATTTTATTCTCTTCTCGGTTAAATGGTTTGTGTATTTGCTAATGTCAATAACGTACTTTACTAACGGCCATCATCTATCAATATTACTACTGCTTATTATGCCGCTTTTATAAAAATTGGTCCCTCAAATTGGGCCTATGAATAATATGGCAGGGTGACATCGAACTCAAAATTTCAGTTTTACGCAATTGCTGCTCCTAGACGTTTTTTGTATGAATTTCGCTACGTAAATAGTGATGATCATTTGCAAGAACAAGGCAATAAATGGTAACCTTCCCATCGGTAAAGATTTCAAAGTACTTTGGAAGTTATCAATGAGCCCATGATGATATTTTAAGATATTTTAAAATACGTGGAATGTAATTTGGCCGTAATATGAAAAAGTAACTACATACGATTGCCCCTTATTACGTAAAGAGGTATGAATGCAGTGCTGAATAATGCTTTCATTTTATTTTATATCGTTTTAAGGGCCAGTTTTTCAGTGGTAGTTTAAACTTAGTTTAAACTACGATTATTTCATCGTCTCAAGTAGTTTACCAATTCAAGCAGTTTTTCAGTGTCAGTTTAAGTTTCATTCAGAACACCGACTAATGTCAATGAATTATCGATTGTGAATAGCATCTAAGAAGAAGAACATTATTTTTCTCATTTGGAACAGCTGATATATTTAATTTGCGAGAATAACGAAATTTAAGAAATTACAAAAATAATGTAGAATTGTATAATGCACGAAATAATATATATGTGTATATATGTGTATATATATATATATATATATATATATATATATATATATATATATATATATTATTTCGTGCATTATACAATTCTACATTATTTTTGTAATTTCTTAAATTTCGTCATTCTCGCAAATTAAATATATCAGCTGTTCCAAATGAGAAAAATAATGTTCTTCTATATCAGCTGTTCCAAATGAGAAAAATAATGTTCTTCTTCTTCGATGCTATTCACAATCGATAATTCATTGACATTAGTCGGTGTTCTGAATGAAACTTAAACTGACACTTAAAAACTGCTTGAATTGGTAAACTACTTGAGACGATGAAATAATCGTAGTTTAAACTAAGTTTAAACTACCACTGAAAAACTGGCCCTTATATATATATATATATATATATTGTTCGGCTGGCGAACGAAGTAATGGCAATTGGCGGATTAGGAAACACGAATTGAAATAAGTAATTTCAATTTATTGAGTCGAGTGGGTCGCGATTTATGTGGCAAAATACAATATATAAAATATAAGATTTTACCTTATTTTTCAGTGGGTTATGCCGAATATGTTGTGTAGTAATTCCGTGTTGTTTCTGTTGCAGTGTTTTGTAGGGTATGATTCCTCCTGTGGTTGTTCCTTCCTGTTGTTGTTGTGAGTTTGTGTTGATTGTTGGGTTTTGTTTTTAATTGTTTATGTTTATTGTCGCGGGGACCGATTTGTCGCGTTGACGGGTTGTTGGTTATTATTGTCGCGGTGACGGGTGAGTTTAAACTTTAAACTTTAAAACTTTAAATGTCCGGAGACGGGTGGGTATCGTGCGCTCGGTTTTCAGTAAACGTAACGAGTGAAGTTATGTGCGGCGAACGTTGACAGAGCCGACGGTCGATCGGTTCGCCGCAACAATCGATAAGTATTCGATTGTGTGGATATGACGGACGGAGATGTTCAAACATATCGAGTTTACGTTTGTACGTAAACATTCCGCCCGCCTTGCAGTGTCTGCAATACTTCATTTTTTAAATTCATTTTTTTTTATATTATTAGGGTCTTAGGGTCTAGGGTAGTTTTTTAAGGACAGCTCCTTGGGTTGGGGGCTCAGAGACTACATGGACCAGAGAGTGTCCAGCCGAACGCAGTACTCTGAGCCACTGCGTATCCACTTTCGCAGTTAAAAACACCCGAATTCAATATTTGCGGATAAACATCCGCACCCAACTCTAGCATCACTGGGTCGGAAGCCGTAACTTTTGGGTCGGCGAGCATCATGTGAGTGAATCGGCTCAAGATGGCTTCATCAACGTCACGCTCGTACGGCTTCCTAGGCAACTCGGTTGACACTAGTGCGTTAATGTCGCATCTAAATGGGTCGTCAAACCGAGAACCCACTACCACCTTACAAATTTTTAAATTATCGAGGCGACTCGTACTCAGCTTCAGCTGATTGACGAGCTGCTGAGCAATGATGGTGACATTTCTTGTCGGGTTCACCAACGCTCGTACTAGATGGCCATTTTGGCCATGGTACACTTTGATAGTGGCAGTGGGTATAAGGGTCTGCCTTAAAAACATGCTTGGGTTAGCAAAAGGTGTGTGGTTTGTGGAATTGCCTGGATTCTCAGCGGGTCGCTTGTTGCTCGCATTGCTTGCGTTCGCAACGGGTCGTTTAAGTCCTGTACTGCTTGGGTTCCGGTCGCCTTGATTGAGTCGCGAATGTCCATGCAAGCTTGTGTGGTGCCTTTCTTGGCATATCGCACACCTTTCCTTGCTGGTGCAGCTATCAATAAGATGCGACCGGGCCAAACAGTTAATGCAGTAATGATACTGCATCACCACCTCATACTTCTCCACCAGGTTCTTCTCCCTGAACCTGAAGCAGGTGGACAGGCGATGATCTTGGCGGCAAATTCCACACGCCACATGTTGGGTCGAGGGTCGAGTGTGTCGTCCAGTTGAATCGGAACGACGGCTAGAGTGGGCGGAGTTAAGTCGGGAAGACTTTTTGTTGCGCCAGCTGGTGTTGTTGTTGCGGTTGCCCTCGGTGCGACTGCCACTGCTCGTGCTGGCATTGTTGTCGTTGGTGTTGTTGCACCGCTTGTTGTTGGGGCGCTTGCTGTTGGCGCGCTTTTTGTTGGCACCGCTGTGGTTGGGACCGCTGCTGACGCGCTTGTTGTTTGGGGCCATGGCTACTGAAAAATAAGGGTGGGTCAAATTGTATATTGCCATGGCGACCTAAATGGGTATTTATTGGGTGGGTAGGACTACTACTTTTGTAATGGGTCTAGTAGTAGTCCCTTTGGCCGTTCGAATATCGACGACTCTGGTTCTTGAGTCTGAACCTAGATACGTTTTTACTACTCGCCCTAGGGTCCACTCGTTTGGGGGTAAATTCTCGTGTCGAATAACAACGAGATCATTTACTTCAACGCATTTCTGCGGGTTTTTCCATTTATAGCGTTTATGTAATTCTTTAAGATATTCATCTTTCCATCTGTTACAGAAATGGTGATGTAATATCTTCAGCTTCTGCCAACGATTTACAACATTTAGGGTCGAGTTGCTTAAATCGGGTTCAGCTGGGGTCAATAACGGAGTACCAATTAGAAAGTGTCCTGGGGTCAATGGCGAAAAATTGAAAGGATTTTCGCTTGAAGGGCTTAAGGGTCGTGAATTAAGGCAACCTTCAATTCGTGCAAGCAAAGTCGAAATCTCTTCGAACGTAAATCTTTGACTTGCAGATATCTTTTTTAAATGTGTCTTGAAACTTTTGACGCCGGCTTCCCAGAGTCCACCCATGTGTGGAGCTCCGGGTGGATTAAAATGCCAGGTTAGTTCTTGATGACTGTGGGTCGCTACTACTTGGGTCTGCAGTGTCTTTATAAAATCTTGCCGATCTTTCTTCAGCATTTGTGCTGCTCCGACAAAATTAGTTCCGTTGTCGGAGTAAATGGCGGCAGGACATCCGCGCCTCGAAAAAAATCGGGAAAAAGCCGCTAAAAAGGCTTGGGTCGTAAGATCACTGGCTGGTTCAAGATGAACCGCTTTTGTTGCAAAGCAAACAAACACGCACACATAGCCTTTTGTAATCAAACAGGCTCGCCCGGTGTAATTTTTGATTTCAACGGGTCCTGCGAAATCTACACCTGTGTTTGTGAATGGGCGCGTGAGTGTGGTGCGCTCTGGAGGCAATGCAGCCATTATTTGTGTTTGTTGTTTTTTTTTGTGCAACACACAAATTTTGCAATTATTGATCGTAGTTTTGATCAGGGTCTTGAGCTTAATAATCCAAAATTCAGCTCGTAGTAGCCACAAAACTAATTGGTTACCACCGTGTAGGGTCACAATGTGGGTCATATGGGTCAAGAGTTTAGCAAGTCTGCAATGATACGCTAAAATTATTGGGTGGCGTTCATTATATGTAAGGGTCGGTGACTTTGCTAATCTACCATGTGCTCTTAATAGACCTTTACTGTCTATAAATGGGTTTAGGGTTAGTAGTGAACTTTTGCACGAAATGTGGGTTTTATTCGTCAAAGCGATATATTCATCAGAAAAACACATTTTCTGACTCACTACTATGAGTCTTTCTTTGACTATCTTAATTTCCTCGGGTACTATTTCAATAGTTGAGTGGGTCATTTGAGTACGACGCGATGGTAAAGAATTTCTCACGAATCTTAGAACGTACGCTAAGACTCTTAATGCTTTCGGAAGTGTGGAAAATCGTTCCAACACATCCTCTTGGGTTGTGATCGCAAATGTCTTAATTGGTTTAAGATCAAGGGTCGTGTCGATCGCGTCAGTGGACATTGGCCATTCATCTCTTACGCACCTTAGCCAACTTGGTCCATTCCACCAGAGTTCATGTTCTGCCAGTTCTAGCGCAGAACAACCGCGGCTTGCTACGTCCGCCGGGTTTTCGTGTGAATCGACATGTTGCCAATTTTCAACACCAACGCTTTCTGTAATGGTCGAAATACGGTTGGCTACAAAAGTGGTCCAAGTGCAGGGCGGTTTATTGAGCCAGGCTAAGACAATAGTCGAGTCTGTCCAAAAGTACGTATTGTACTGGGTCATGTCTATTTTAGGTAGAATGGCATCAACTATATTTGCGAGCAAAACAGCACCGCATAGTTCGAGTCGTGGCAGTGAAACGGTTTTGACGGGTGCTACACGCGTCTTCGCTGCCAGAAGGGTCGTGACGACAGCGCCGTTGGCATCTTGTATGCGAGCATAGAGAGCTGCAGCATATGCCTTTTCTGAGGCGTCGCAAAATCCGTGAAATTCAACGGAAACGTCGGGTGCGAAATGAGTCCATCTGGGAATCTCAATTCTGTTTATCGATGGATAACCATCGATAAACCATTGCCATCTACTTTGGGTCAACGGGTTAAGAATATCGTCCCACTCAGTTTTGTCGAGCCATACCTGTTGCATAATTATTTTGGCGGCCACTATAATTGGCGCTAACCAACCAGCAGGGTCAAACAGCTTCGCAATAGAAGACAAAACTTCGCGTTTTGTGTATGCATCTTTTAGTTTGATGAGTGGGACTTGAAAAAAGAAAATATCTTTTTTAGCATTCCATCGAATGCCTAGGGTCTTTGCATTACCTTGACATTGCTCAGATAAATTGAGTAAATCTGTTAGCAGCAAGTGTTCTTGTGGCAGATTTTCCAATATTTCGGGTGCGTTCGCAATCCACTTGCGCAACGAAAATCCTGCTGATTTTAAAGCAGCGATTAGCTCATCTCGAGCATTAATAGCACTTTCAATCTCATGAGTGCCTGCCAGAACATCATCTACGTACATGCAGTTTCGTAGAATATACGAAGCCTGTGGGTGGGTCTCATGTACGTCTTGCGCTAATTGATGTAGGGTCCGAATGGCAAGGTAAGGGGCACAGTTAACACCAAATGTAACTGTTTGCAACTCATAATCCTGAATGGGTTCTTCTAAGGATTTCCTAAACAAAATTCTTTGATAGGGTGAGTGTGCAGGGTCGACGCAAATTTGACGATACATTTTTTCAATGTCAGCATTAAAGACAAATTTGAAAAGACGCCATTTAATAATTTGCAAAACTAAATCTTGTTGTAGAACGGGTCCAGTATGCAACACATCATTTAGGCTCTTGCCGTTGGCAGTATTGCTGGATGCATTAAATACAACACGCAGCTTTGTTGTGACACGATCGGGTTTTATGACTGCATGATGTGGTAAATAGTAGTGGGTGGGTGTGCAAGATTTAGCTGGCGAATGAGTCACTTTTCTCATATGACCAAGTTGCAAATATTCGCAAATCGCTTGGTCATATTCTGCTTTAACAGCGGGTCTTTTGAGTAAGGACTTTTCATTTCTCAAATATTGCGCCATTGCAATATGTCTTGATAGTCCAAGATCAATGCAATTTGGGTCTTTAAATGGCAGGGTCACTACATAACGGCCTGAGGGTTCTCGGCGTAATGTCTGTATGAAATTGTTTTCACAATTCATATCTGCATTTGAGAGGGTCGTGGATTTTGGTACTTCTTCAATTTCCCAGAAACGAGTCAATAAAGTATCGAGGGTCACTTTATTAAAATATGTAACAATATTGTTGGGTCTTGACTCAGGAATTGGCCCAGAAAGTATCCAGCCGAACTCAGTTTCTTGCGCCAACAAAGATTCTACAATGTTGTGCTGAACACCGTTACGTATAATTTGTGGGTATAGATCACATCCTATGATCATATCCACGGGTCGGGTTTTATAAAACTGGCTATCAGCCAACTGTATACCATTTAAATTTCCATAGAGGGTCGGGTCGATTTGATATGATGGCAAGTCACTTGTGAGGGTCTTAAGTACAAGTGCTTGCGTTTTGACTCTGAAATTCGGGTAAATTGTTGAACGCAATGTCAATGGACACGATTTGGACGGGGTGGCTGCAACTGTTTGGTTGAGTCCTGTTACCTGAGCGCCTATGGCGTTAGTTGGAAGTCCTATCCGCTTCCTCAACTGCTCCGTGATAAAAGTCGCTTCTGATCCAGAGTCGATTAGAGCGCGCGCCAGGAACATTTCGCCTTCGTGTTCAATGTTGAGCATTGCTGTTCCCAGAAGAATGCTCTTCATCGCAAAACGTGTCTCTTCGATGTCTTGGGTGGGTCTTGAGTCAGTGGACTGTATAAGGGTCGTGAAAGCTTGCCGCTGTGAAGTTGACGGCTGATCAGATTTAGATGCAGCTGAACTTGTGCTTGGGCGGTCTTTTGGGTCTGCTTTCGGGTCTAGCGATGCTAAATGTAAAAGCGAATGATGCTTTTTGCTACAAAAGCGACATTTATATCCGCTCTTACAGTCCCTGATGCTGTGAGATACTGCTAAACAATTAAAACAGCACTCAAATCTTTTCACAGCATCGTGTCTATCCTCTACTTTCATGGATATGAATCTGGGGCACTCACGAAGAGTGTGCTTACCATTGCAAATTCTGCAAATGGCACCATCAACTTCCCATTTTGATGGCTTGGCATGGATGGGTCTTGGCTCAACAAATCTGGGTCTTGTCGTTTTTGTTGCAAATGGATTTTCATACACATTTGTGTGAAATGCGTTCACACGTTTGTCTCCCCAAGTTTTGGGTCCAGCATTACTGGAAACCGTTTGTTGACTAGTCTTCGTAGTCGAAGACTTAATGTCGCCAACAGATTCAAGGGTCTTGTATGTTTGGGTCAAAAACTTGTCCAAAATTCTCCATTCAGGAATTTCTGAACTATCTGCTAGAGATCTTTCAAATATCTCTAGCGTGTTTTTGGGGAGACGGGTCGAACACAGATAAACTAGAATTGGACTCCAGTTATCTGTGTCTATATCCAACATTTGCAGGGTCGTCACACAGTTGTTGATTGTCCGTTGTAGCTTTTTAATAGAGCTACCGGACTCAGACGAAACTGGTGGCAAATTCAATAGGGTCTTGAGTTGAGCATTTACTTGCATTCTTTTATTCTCGTATTGTTCAACGAGATTACTCCATGCCAGTATAAAACCATCATTGGTAAGAGGAGCATTCTTAACAATGTCTCTTGCTTCGCCTCGGGTCTTTTGATTAAGATGGAAAAGTTTTTCCACATTGCTTAATCTGGCGTTGTTGATGTAGAGAGCAGAAAACATATCTCTAAAAGTGGGCCAGGTGACGTAGTCACCATCAAAATTATCCGTGTCACACGGGGGTAAATGAATAGAGGGTGCAAATTGAATTGGGGTCGTTTCTTCTCTTGCCTTAGGAGTTTCAATCGGTTGTTTCAGGGTCTCCATTATTTCTGAAAGGGAAGAAATACAGCGTATATATGCGTTGTATCCTTTCGTATATTTATCTTTCAGCTTCTTTCGGTCCACATCGGAACTGTCGGGTTCACTTCGTATAGTATTATACGAAGTTTGGAAATTATCCCACAGAAAAGTAAGCTGCTTCCGATGAAATTCTAAGGCATGAGGTACTAAGTCTTGGGTAGGGGTCTCGCAAATAGTTTGCTCAAATTCAATAATGTCGTTTCCGAATTGAATAAATGCTGTCAGAGCCGCCATCTTTTTTATTATTGGGGTTGCGTTTAATTAATATTCAATTTAAATAACTTCACAAATTCTGAAAAAATTCAATAATAAAATGTTGGGTCTGGATGGCTTAATTTAAAAAATGATTTTTAAATTAATAACGAGTCGCAATACTTTTTCAAAAAATAAATTTGAAAAAATTCACAAAAAATTTATAAGCAAATCTTATGTGTGGGTCAATGTGATTAATCTTCAAAAATTATTTTGGATTTTCACGGGTCGTATATATTTTTTCAGAAAACTTCTAAAAAAATTTAAAAACTTTTTATAAAAATAAATAAAATTATTTTTGGGTGTGTATGGGTTAACAGCAATTATTATTACCAACGAAACGTATTGCAAAACTTAGTTTTTTTTTTTTTTTTTTTTCAACAAATTTTGAAAATTTTATCTTTGGGTCGCAATGGGTTAACTTTAAAATTTTATTTAGTGGTAAACCGGGTCGCAAATAAAATTGTATAGCGTAGTTAAGCTTTTTGGGTCGCAATGTGTTAAAAATCAAAAATATTTTTTATAAAAATTCGATAAAAGAATTTATTTTGTAAAAAAAATTCTTAAACTTTATTTAAAAAATCAATTAAATGATTTTGGGTCGCTATGGGTTAAGCTTTAAAAAATATTTTTGATAAAAAACCGGTCTGCTAATTTTTTATAATATTTTTTCTATAAAAAATTGTTAAATATCAATAAAAATGATTTTTTGGGTCTAAAAGGGTTAAAAAAGCTTAAATGTGGGTATAAACGGGTTAAATATTGCTCAATAGGCAATTTCCAAAAAATTTGGGATAATTTTTTGGTTCCCACGGGTAATTTATAAAATCCCACGAAAACACTATTTAAGTGAACAACGTGGCAACCCTGTACACACTTGACAGCAGCTCTCTTTACTGTGAGTGCATAAGTGTGTATGTCTATTTGTTTTATGAGCAAATAAAGCAAATAAACAAACGAGTGCAGCGGCGAGTAGATAGCTGAAACAAATAAAACTAAAATATTTGGCAATTTTGTTAAATAAAATATATTGTAACAATTCAAAAATGTGAAAATAAATAAAATCAATTGTTTTTTGTTAAATTATATTTAACACTTTGGTGAATGTATATTTATTTTTAAACGTATCGTATAATACGATCGTTTTCTTCGGGTCGGGTCGGGTCGGTTTGCAAAAAATACGACTTTTTTGCAAAAACAATTTCACTTTGTTCCACAATTGTTTTATTTTGTTATTTTTTTTTCACTTTTATTACGGGTCGGGTCGATTTTAATTAAATTAAAATTAACGCCAAATATATTTATTGTTTCAGCGAGTCAATCCTTGCCAAAACTATTTCGTAGTCCTTTTAATAAAGGCTCGAAGTGACCAAATGTTCGGCTGGCGAACGAAGTAATGGCAATTGGCGGATTAGGAAACACGAATTGAAATAAGTAATTTCAATTTATTGAGTCGAGTGGGTCGCGATTTATGTGGCAAAATACAATATATAAAATATAAGATTTTACCTTATTTTTCAGTGGGTTATGCCGAATATGTTGTGTAGTAATTCCGTGTTGTTTCTGTTGCAGTGTTTTGTAGGGTATGATTCCTCCTGTGGTTGTTCCTTCCTGTTGTTGTTGTGAGTTTGTGTTGATTGTTGGGTTTTGTTTTTAATTGTTTATGTTTATTGTCGCGGGGACCGATTTGTCGCGTTGACGGGTTGTTGGTTATTATTGTCGCGGTGACGGGTGAGTTTAAACTTTAAACTTTAAAACTTTAAATGTCCGGAGACGGGTGGGTATCGTGCGCTCGGTTTTCAGTAAACGTAACGAGTGAAGTTATGTGCGGCGAACGTTGACAGAGCCGACGGTCGATCGGTTCGCCGCAACAATCGATAAGTAATCGATTGTGTGGATATGACGGACGGAGATGTTCAAACATATCGAGTTTACGTTTGTACGTAAACATATATATATATATATATATATATATATATATATATATATATATATATATATATATATATATATACATACGAACAAATATGTTAGTAATGTTTTACTCTCGTAGGTTAGCCAAGAGGTAGCGAAGTAATAAAAACTTTTATTTTTGATGTTGATAGTCGCTGGGATCGAATCGGGGACTTTTCAGCTCATGATACAACGCACAAACCAATCGAGCCACCGACGCTACAGTATGACCTACTACAAAAACAGATTCACAACTTTTTCACCCAAAAACCCATTGGAACAGATTCACCCTAAAAATGTTCCAAGGACGTACTCGGATGCTTCAACACACATGGAAGTGTATATACCCTTGCATATAATAATAATAATAGTTTGGCACTACAGTCCTATAAGAACGTAGGCCGATCTCTCTAACTACAATACAGTATAGATAAATCACCGATGAAAGTCTAATGAACTTGGCTACTCAGGGTTGGCCGAATCTTTGACAAAGACTTATGAACCATGACTTGAAGCTCAAGGTTGGTCGAGTCTTGGTCGAAGACTAATTGACCAAGACTTGGCCGCCCAAGCTTGGCTAAGCATTGGCCACCTTGTCAAGTCCGGCAGTTCCTACATGGACTGTTATTGAATGCATCGGTACCTCAACTTCCAATTTACAAAATAACTTAATATTAATAGTATATTAAAATTAGAGTGTAATGCATGCATCCATAGATTTCAAACATGCAACATTAGATTTCCTGACATTCCAAGTTGGGATACTTTCAATAACAAAGAGTTTTTTTCTTAACGAAATTTGTTTTCAAATGTTACCTATTGCTGGCCCATATTAATGTTAATACTGGCCACAATCCAACGTGGATCATCGAAGGTGTTCACTAACATGTCCCAAATTTGTACTTGATCGTTTTCATCGTCAGAACATCATTTTTGCTGCGCAACAAATTAAGCACAACGCTCCGCACCCTAATTTTTATTTTTGGGTAAAAAAAAAGAATAAATCAAAAATAATCGTTCTTCTTGAGCAAAAAAAAAAAATTAAAAATTAATATTTAATTTTTATTTTTGAATTTGAAAATAAAAATTGAAATTTGACTTATATTTCTGAGCAAAATTTTAAAAATAAAAACTAATCTTATTACTGACCAAAAAAAAGTTTTGCTCAAAAATAATTTTTAATTTTGATTTTTTTGTATATTACTCGTAACTATTACAGTCCCTGAAAGTTATTGCCCGAAATCTCGTAAACATATCAATAGAAAATTTTTTAATTCATATATTCAAATTCTGCGAGTCGTTTTGAATAATACAAAAATAATCGAATTTACTGAGCAAACTTTTTTTTTGCATTTTGTTGTGTAGTGTTATTGTTAAAATATTGGATTTTTAGTTCTTGTATTAGTATACTTTTTTATATTGAAGATATATGAAGAATAAATAACCTAAATATAATTAGTGTTCAAATTATATTAATTTTCATATTAATATGCAGTCTAAGATATTTATCTACCATCTTTTATTTAAAATTTAATAAGTAAAATTTTGCAAGACTCTTGCAGCAAGTATCAATGAGTTCATGATGATATTTTAAGATATTTTAAAATACGTTGAATGTAATTTGGCCGTAATATGAAAAAGTAACTACATACGATTGCCCCTTATTGCGTAAAGTGCTATGAATGCAGTGCTGAATAATGCTTTCATTTTATTTTATATCGTTTTAAGGGCCAGTTTTTCAGTGGTAGTTTAAACTTAGTTTAAACTACGTTTATTTCATCGTCTCAAGTAGTTTACCAATTCAAGCAGTTTTTCAGTGTCAGTTTAAGTTTCATTCAGAACAGTGCCTAAAATATGGCAACACCGACTAATGTCAATGAATTATCGATTGTGAATAGCATCTAAGAAGAAGAACATTACTTTTCTCATTTGGAACAGCTGATATATTTAATTTGCGAGAATGACGAAATTTAAGAAATTACAAAAATAATTTAGAATTGTATAATGCACGAAATAATATATATATATATATGTGTATATATGAGTATATATATGTATGTATATATATATATATACATAAATATATATATATATATATATATATATATATATATATATATATACATACGCACCGGAGTGCGTCATTGGAACTTTTTTGGGTGAATCTGTTTTGGTAGTAGGTGATACTGTAGCGTCGGTGGCTCGATTGGTTTGTGCGTTGGATCATGAGCTGAAAAGTCCCCGATACGATCCCAGCGACTATCAACATCAAAAATAAAAGTTTTTATTACTTTGCTACCTCTTGGCTAACGAGAGTAAAACATTACTAACGAGAGTAAAACATTACTAACATATTTGTTCGGCTGGCGAACGAAGTAATGGCAGTTGGCGGATTGGGAAACACGAATTGAAATATGTAAATTTCAATTGTCGATTGGGTCGAATGGGTCGCGGCAAATACAATATATTGAAATCAAAGATTTTACCTTTATTTCCAGTATTGGATTAATATGGGTTGGTGTAAATGTTGTAATTCCGTGTTGTTTCTGTTGAAATATTTATAGTGTAGGATTCCTCCTGTGGTTGTTCCTTCCTGTTGTTGTTGTGAGTTTGTTTTGATTGTTGGGTTTTGTTTTAATTGTATATGTTACTTGTCGGGATCGAATGGCGCGTTGAAGGGTTTTTGGGTTGTTTAATATCGCGCTGACAGGTGAGTTTACACTTTAAACTTTAAATTTGTCGCGAAGACGGGTGGGTGACAGAGCCGTCGGTCGATCGGTTCGCCGCAGTAATCGATAAATAATCGATTGTGTGGATATGACGGACGGAGATGTTCAAACATATCGAGTTTACGTTTGTACGTAAACATTCCGCCCACCTTGCAGTGTCTGCAATACTTTATTCCATTTTTTAAATTCATTTTGTTTTTTTTTATTATTGGGGTCTTAGGGTCTAGAGAAAAATCCTTGGGTCATGGAAAAATCCTTGGGTCATGGAGCTCAGAGACTACACGGACCACAGAGTGTCCAGCCGAACGCAGTGCTCTGAGCCACTGCGTATCCACTTTCGCAGTTATAAACTCCTGAATTAAGTATTCGCGGGTAAACATCCGCACCCAACTCTAGTATCACTGGGTCGGAAGCCGTAACTTGTGGGTCGGCGAGAATCATGTGCGTGAATCGGCTTAAAATAGCTTCATTAACGTCACTGTCGTACGGCTTCCTTGGCAACTCGGTTGGCACTAGTGCATTAATGTCGCATCAAAATGGGTCCGAGAACCCACTACCACCTTGCAGATCGTCAAAGTGTCCAGACGGCTCGTACTCAGTTTTAACTGATCTCTTGAGCGATGATAGTGACACTCCAGTTGAATCGGTACGACGGCTAGAGTGGGCGGAGTTAAGTCGGGAAGGCTTTTTGTTGCGCCAGCTGGTGTTGTTGTTGCGATTGCCCTCGGTGCGACTGCCACTGCTCGTGCTGGCATTATTCTCGCTGGTGATGTTGCACCGCTTGTTGTTGGGGCGCTTGCTGTTGGCGCGCTTTTTATTGGCACCGCTGTTGTTGGGGGGCTTATTATTTGCGCGCTTGGTGTTGGTGTTGCGCGCTTGGTGTTTGCACCGCTGTTGGTGGCACCGCTGCTGACGCGCTGGTTGTTTGGGGCCATGGCTACTGAAAAATAAGGGTGGGTCAAATTGTATATTGCCATGGCGACCTAAATGGGTATTTATTGGGTGGGTAGGACTACCACTTTTGTAATGGGTTTAGTAGTAGTCCCTTTGGCCGTTCGAATATCGACGACTCTGGTTCTTGATTCTGAACCTAGATACGTTTTTACTACTCGCCCTAGGGTCCACTCGTTTTGGGGGTAAATTCTCGTGTCGAATTTACTTCAACGCATTTCTGCGGGTTTTTCCATTTATAGCGTTTATGTAATTCTTTAAGATATTCATCTTTCCATCTGTTACAGAAATGGTGATGTAATATCTTCAGCTTCTGCCAACGATTTACAACATTTAGGGTCGAGTTGCTTAAATCGGGTTCAGCTGGGGTCAATAACGGAGTATCAATTAGAAAGTGTCCTGGGGTCAATGGCGAAAAATCGAGAGGATTTTCGCTTGAAGGGCTTAAGGGTCGTGAATTAAGGCAACCTTCAATTTGTGCAAGCAAAGTCGAAATCTCTTCGAACGTAAATCTTTGACTTTTTTAAATGTGTCTTGAAACTTTTGACGCCGGCTTCCCAGAGTCCACCCATGTGTGGAGCTCCGGGTGGATTAAAATGCCAGGTTAGTTCTTGATTACTGTGGGTCGCTACTACTTGGGTCTGCAGTGTGTTTATTAAATCTTCAGCTTTCTTCAGCATTTGTGCTGCTCCGACAAAATTAGTTCCGTTGTCGGAGTAAATGGCGGCAGGACATCCGCGCCTCGAAATAAATCGGGAAAAAGCCGCTAAAAAGGCTTGGGTCGTAAGATCACTGGCTGGTTCAAGATGTTTTTTGATCAGGGTCTTGAGCTTAATAATCCAAAATTCAGCTCGTAGTAGCCTCAAAACTAATTGGGTCACAATATGGTCATATGGGTCAAGAGCTTAGCACGCCTGAGATTTTCCAATATTTCGGGTGCGTTCGCAATCCACTTGCGCAACGAAAATCCTGCTGATTTTAAAATAGCGATTAGCTCATTTCGAGCATTAACAGCACGTTCCATCTCATGAGTGCCTGCCAGAACATCATCTACGTACATGCAGTTTCGTAGAATATACGAAGCCTGTGGGTGGGTCTCATGTACGTCTTGCGCTAATTGCTGTAGGGTCCGAATGGCAAGGTAAGGGGCACAGTTAATACCAAATGTAACTGTTTGCAACTCATAATCCTGAATGGGTTCTTCTAAGGATTTCCTAAACAAAATTCTTTGATAGGGTGAGTGTGCAGGGTCGAGGCAAATTTGACGATACATTTTTTCAATGTCTGCATTAAAGACAAATTTGAAAAGACTCCATTTAATAATTTGCAAAACTAAATCTTATTGTAGAATGGGTCCAGTTTGCAACACATCATTTAGGCTCTTGTCGTTGGCAGTATTGCTGGATGCATTAAATACAACACGCAGCTTTGTTGTGACACGATAGGGTTTTATGACTGCATGATGTGGTAAATAGTAGTGGGTGGGTGTGCAAGATTTAGCTGGCGAATGAGTCACTTTTCTCATATGAC
The DNA here is from genome assembly GCA_951804985.1 of Dryomyza anilis. Classification (NCBI taxonomy): domain Eukaryota; kingdom Metazoa; phylum Arthropoda; class Insecta; order Diptera; family Dryomyzidae; genus Dryomyza; species Dryomyza anilis. Next base: position 73,884,122 of record OX638135.1, on the reverse strand, counting down.
CAAGTTGCAAATATTCGCAAATCGCTTGGTCATATTCTGCTTTAACAGCGGGTCTTTTGAGTAAGGACTTTTCAATTCTAAAATATTGCGCCTTTGCAATATGTCTTGATAGTCCAAGATCAATGCAATTTGGGTCTTTAAATGGCAGGGTCACTACATAACGGCCTGAGGGTTCTCGGCGTAATGTCTGTATAAAATTGTTTTCACAATTCATATCTGCATTTGAGAGGGTCGTGGATTTTGGTACTTCTTCAATTTCCCAGAAACGAGTCAATAAAGTATCGAGGGTCACTTTATTAAAATATGTAACAATATTTTTGGGTCTTGACTCAGAATTTGGCTCAGAAAGTATCCAGCCGAATTCAGTTTCTTGCGCCAATAAAGATTCTACAATGTTGTGCTGAACACCGTTACGTATAATTTATGGGTATAGATCACATCCTATGATCATATCCACGGGTCGGGTTTTATAAAACTGGCTATCAGCCAACGGTATACCATTTAAATTTCTATAGAGGGTCGGGTCGATTTGATATGATGGCAAGTCACTTGTGAGGGTCTTAAGTACAAGTGCTTGCGTTTTGACAATAAAATTCGGGTTAATCGGTGAACGCAATGTAAATGGACATGCTTTGGACGGGGTTGCTGCAACTGTTTAGTTGAGTCCTGTTACCTGAGCGCCTATGGCGTTAGTTGGAAGTCCTATTCGCTTCCTCAACTGCTCCGTGATAAAAGTCGCTTCTGATCCAGAGTCGATTAGAGCGCGCGCCAGGAACATTTCGCCTTCGTGTTCAATGTTGAGCATTGCTGTTCCCAGAAGAATGCTCTTCATCGCAAAACGTGTCTCTTCGATGTCTTGGGTGGGTCTTGAGTCAGTGGACTGTATAAGGGTCGTGAAAGCTTACCGCTGTGAAGTTGACGGCTGATCAGATTTAGATGCAGCTGCACTTGTGCTTGGTGGTCTTTTGGGTCTGCTTTCGGGTCTAGCGATGCTAAATGTAAAAGCGAATGATGCTTTTTGCTACAAAAGCGACATTTATATCCGCTCTTACAATCCCTGATGCTGTGAGATACTGCAAAACAATTAAAACAGCACTCAAATCTTTTAACAGCATCGTGTCTATCCTCCACTTTCATTTGCAGGGTCGTCACACAGTTGTTGATTGTCCGTTGTAACTTTTTAATAGAGCTACCGGACTCAGACGAAACTGGTGGCAAATTCAATAGGGTCTTGAGTTGAGCATTTACTTGCATTATTTTATTCTCGTATTGTTCAACGAGATTACTCCATGCCAAAACCATCTTTGGTAAGAGGAGCATTTTTAACAATGTCTCTTGCTTCGCCTCGGGTCTTTTGATTAAGATGGAAAAGTTTTTCCACATTGCTTAATCTGGCGTTGTTGATGTAGAGAGCAGAAAACATATCTCTAAAAGTCGGCCAGGTGACGTAGTCACCATCAAAATTATCCGTGTCACATGCGGGTAAATGAATAGAGGGTGCAAATTGAATTGGGGTCGTTTCGTCTCTTGCCTTAGGAGTTTCAACCGGTTGTTTTAGGGTCTCCATTATTTCTGAAAGGGAAGAAATACAGCGTATATATGCGTTGTATCCTTTCGTATATTTATCTTTCAGCTTCTTTCGGTCCACATCGGGACTGTCGGGTTCACTTCGTATAGTATTATACGAAGTTTGGAAATTATCCCACAGAAAAGTAAGCTGCTTCCGATGAAATTCTAAGGCATGAGGTACTAAATCTTGAGTAGGGGTCTCGCAAATAGTTTGCTCAAATTCAATAATGTCGTTTCCGAATTGAATAAATGCTGTCAGAGCCGCCATCTTTTTTAAATAACTTCAGAAATTCTCACAAATTTAAATAATAAAATGTTGGGTCTGGATGGCATAATTTAAAAAATGTTTTTTAAATTAATAACGAGTCGCAATACTTTTTCAAAAAATAAATTTGAAAAAATTCACAAAAAATTTATAAGTAAATTTTATGTGTGGGTCAATGTGATTAATCTTCAAAAATTATTTTGGATTTTCACGGGTCGTATTTATTTTTTCAGAAAAAATCTAAAAAATTTTAAAAACTTTTTATAAAAATAAGTAAAATTATTTTTAGGTGTGTATGGGTTAACAGCAATTATTATTACCAATGAAACGTATTGCAAAACTTAGCTTTTTAGATAAAATTTCAACAAATTTTGAAAATTTTATCTTTGGGTCGCAATGGGTTAACTTTAAATTTTCATTTAGTGGTAAACCGGGTCACAAATAAAATTTTATAGCGTAGTTAAGCTTTTTGGGTCGCAATGTGTTAAAAATCAAAAATATTTTTTATAAAAATTCGATAAAAGAATTAAATTTGTAAAAAAAAAATCTTAAACTTTATTTAAAAAATCAATTAAATGATTTTGGGTCGCTATGGGTTAAGCTTTAAAAAATATTTTTGATAAAAAACTGGTCAGCTAATTTTTGATAATAGTTTTTCTATAAAAAATTGTTAAATATCAATGAAAATGATTGTTTGGGTCTAAAAGGGTTAAAAAAGCTTAAATGTGGGTTTAAACGGATTAAATATTGCTCAATAGGCAATTTCCAAAAAATATGAGATAATTTGTTGGTTCCCACGGGTAATTTATAAAATCCCACGAAAACATAAGTGTGAGTGTATAAGTGTGTATTTGTTTAATGAGCAAATAAACAAACGAGTGCAGCGGCGAGTAGATAGCTGAAACAATTGAACAAAAATGTTTGGCGATTTTGTTAAATAAAATATATTGTAACAATTTAAAAATGTGAAAATAAATAAAATCAATTGGTGTTTTTAAATTATATTTAACACTTTGTGAACGTATATTTCTTTTAAAACGTATCGTACAATACGATCGTTTTGATCGGGTCGGGTCGGTTTGCAAAAAATACGGTTTTTTTTTGCAAAAACAATTTCAGTATAGTTCCACAATTGTTTTATTTTGTTATTATTTTCACTTTTAATAACGGGTCGGGTCGATTTTAATTAAATTAAATTAACGCCAAATATTTTTATTGTTTCAGCGGGTCAATCCTTGCCAAAACTATTTCGTAGTCCTTTTAATAAAGGCTCGAAGTGACCAAATGTTCGGCTGGCGAACGTAGTAATGACAATTGGCGGATTGGGAAACACGAATTGAAATATGTAAATTTCAATTGTCGATTGGGTCGAATGGGCAAATACAATATATTGAAATCAAAGATTTTACCTTATTTTCCTGTATTGGATTAATATGGGTTGGTGTAAATGTTGTAATTCCGTGTTGTTTCTGTTGAAGTTTTTTATAGTGTAGGATTCCTCCTGTGGTTGTTCCTTCCTGTTGTTGTTGTGAGTTTGTGTTGATTGTTGGGTTTTGTTTTAAATGTTTATGTTACTTGTCGTGGGACCGAATGGCGCGTTGACGGGTTTTTGGGTTATTTAATGTCGCGGTGACGGGTGAGTTTACACTTTAAACTTTAAATTTGTCGCGGAGACGGGTGGGTGTACGTGCGTTTAGTTTTAGGAAAACGTAACGAGTGAAGTATGTGCGGCGAACGTTGACAGAGCCGACGGTCGATCGGTTCGCCGCAGTAATCGATAAATAATCGATTGTGTGGATATGACGGACGGAGATGTTCAAACATATCGAGTTTACGTTTGTACGTAAACATATTCTTACACCGCCTTTCGGATTTAAACTGCATTAACCATGACTTAACGGCATTTATCACTTTGCGTACAAATATAACACACACAGTTCGGCCAAACTATTATTAGTAGTTCTGACCACCATCACACGTGAGCCATCGAAACTGTTCACTAACATCACCCAAATTAGTTTCATAGTCTATCGTTCCATCGCAAGAACATTATTTTTGCTGCACAACAAATTAAGCACAACGCACCCCAATTTTTATTTTTGAGTAAAAAAGTATAAATCAAAAAATAATCGTTATTCTTGAGCAAAAAAATAAAAATTAATTTTTATTTTTGATTTTTTAAAGTAAAAATTGAAATTTAATTTTTATTGCTGAGCAAGCAAACATAAAAATAATCGTTATTTTTTGATTTTTTCGCGTAAAAATCAAAAATTAAAAAAAATGTTAAAATTTTAATTAAAATTTTAAAATATCGCATTTTATGTTTATACCCTATACCCATGGGTTACAAGTTATAAAATGTATGTGAGGTTATTTTAGCGCCTTTTAGTAGGCGTGACTGGAAGTGGTTATTTTCTTGATCAACATCACTTTCCGACTCGATTTAATGTTCTGAGAAATGTTTATTGGATATTCAATTACCTTTCATTCGATATAACACTTGATCATATGTGTTATTTAGAACGCGAGATATTCCCAAATATATCTGAGCACCTATATGAAAGCTCGGTTCTAGAGTTATTAAATAAACCCTACACCACCGCGAAGGGTCAATATAAAGATATATCCAGGTGGTAACCAAAAAAGTGGCAATCCACCCGCTTCAATCCACGCAACCAACCCTGGTACGATGAACCTTTCTGCTGCTGTAGCAGGGGGTTCATAGTGCCCCTCCATCTCCCAAATTTATGAGGCAGCTAGGAATCTAGAGGAGGATAACGACAACGCAGTGGTTTCCATACCAGTAGAGGAAAGTGTCGGTTCGGCTATGCCTACGACTAATCCTCCACAGTACGGCTGCACGACAGTGTTGTTTCCTCTCAGGGCTCCTTTCTGTCACTATTTGGAAACATGGGTCGATCGAAGGAAAGTAGTGTCTTACTGTTTTAACTAAATGTCGGTTGACTTGGCGTGCGTTCCTTTTATACTTACCCATGATGTCCTACCCAAATGTCCAACATTGTAGTTCTGTTTCTATTAATCAAAATAATTTAAACAAGTCTTTTCTTCTAAGACATACTTTTATTTAAACTAAAGTTCTATATTAATATTAACATTATTAAGTAACACGTCTTCAACGTTCAACTTATATCTCTAACTCACAACTAACAACTCATTTTACAACTGACTTAAAATCTAACTTAAACTATTATATAAAGGCATGTTCCAAATCAACATGCTCCGGCAGAGTGCAAATTCCACTCAACGAGTTTACTTCCGTAAACACGCCGCCAGCCAATCGCGCTGCAGCTTGTTTTACCCAGCTTCATCAATACTGTTGGCTAACAGTACCCTACATTGCACCTTAGTGCAACTTCACGATAACTACATGAGTTAGTCATCGCGGAAGTAGGTCACGATATGTTTATAATATTAACGTGTACTGACTTACGAAAACTCACTATGTTGACTTACAACATACCTCCTCCCTTATTTTAAGAAAAATTTATTATTATTATTAAAATGAATAATAGTTTTTTCTTTTACATCATTAATATCATCATTTAAAGCATTACATACTACATAAAAAAAATATATAAATAAACTTAATAATAGTTTTTACTTGTTCATCAATATTATTTAAATGGGCATCGACATACTCTATTATACATATCTAATTATACATATCAGACATTATGCTTAATTTTTTGCAACGATTTGTTTTCTTTAACTTGGAAATATTTTGCGATATTTTCATTTAAATATTTAAATTTATTTTTGTTGACTATTGTTTTTCTTAGTAATTAATTATTTTCCTTTACTTTAAATAATATTTCTTTGACTTTTCTTTATTTTTTATTCTAATTTATATTGTTGAAATTTTGTAATGTTTGTTAACATTTTTTACTTTTACTATATTCTACTTCAATTTTCCTTATTTTACTTTAATTTTCGTCCAGTTTACTTTCACATACATTTTCTTTTAATTTTCGTCTTTTTCGTTACATTAATATTTCTTCGTTTTTTTTTTAATTTTACTATATTTCAACTTCAATCTACATTAACTTTAATTTTTACATAGTTATAATATTTTAAAAACATTAACCTGACATAAACTTCTGCGATCGCTGGTTCTGTTACTCGTGTATATTATGTTGGCTGCATTTCAACTCCCGATTTCTTCTCCCCTTCCCTGAATAGAATGGACAACAGCAGAGGTCCTTCGTTTTTGTTGAAAAATGTTCGTCATCGATGTCAATTAATTTCGGTTTTTCCTCGTCTTCGATGTTGCTTTGTATTTCTGACAAGTAAATCGTAATTTGTTGAGAGCGGATACTAAAATGGATAATTTTGTAATCGTATATTTCTGGATCTTGTTATAACTTGGGTTCCTCTAGCGAGTTCCTCTATCGATCAGGAATTACCATCTTTTAATTATACATAGATTTTGTCGTTTTCATTTAACATTCTTGTTTTCTTACAGATTCGCATTCACAGCTAATTAAGTGTATATGGGATAGATCCCTCAATTTATAATATTAGCGTGTTATTTGAGCGTGTATATTGACCCTTTTTAATTATATGTATGTAAAGATGTAAAACGTTGTTATCTCATTATGGTACAATAGTTGCAACTTTGCATATATGTCAAATTTCTACATCCATATGTATAGTGTATCTCCTTCTTTCTCTTAATAAATCATCTGATTGACGTCCAATGTTTTCGTCCGCGCCATGACTCTCACATGTTGTTTCATACGTCATTACATAACATTACCATTTAAGACTTTTCCCAACAAACGATCTTCCTTGACGTGTATTAATTGTACTAATTTACTTTGTAATTCTTCGTTTAGCTGTGTCCCTTCGTCTATTTGTTATTTCTTCGTCTCTTCGTGTGCATCTTTCCAGAACCAGGATCATTAATTAAATACTCTTATTACTTTACATTATAAAACCTTTAAATTGTATATATAATTTATTTTTAACCTCCTCTTTAACTTATTTCTATTTATGTTTACGCTTGATATTGCGTAATATGCAATTTTTTAATTCCTAACAATCTACATGTATATGAAAACAATTTTGAAACGAAATTTGAACCATTATCTGTTCCGAATACCTTAGGTATATTATGACGTGTAATTATTTCGTCGTAAAATTCTTTTGCTACTGTGTTTGCTTCTGCATCTGGTATGGCTACGCAGCACATATACTTTGAGAAATCATCCTGAAAAGTTAGAATATATTTATTTCCTGATATAGTTTCCGGTAAAATTCCTACCAGATCCACGTATACTGGCGTATCAGTTAGAACCATTGGCATTTTTGTAAGCCTATAACTTTTATTTACTTGACATTTTAAACAATTTTGAACGTAATCTTTTGTTTGTTTCTGCATCCCTTTCCATTTAAATTGTTTTCCGAATTGTTTACTGAATTGTTTACTGCGCCCTGGTGGCCTCCTAATGCTGAGTCATTAAAATCCTTTATTACCGTTTTAATCTCTTCTGGGTCAGTTAATAATTGAGTATTATTAGCTTCATTATTTGGTTCTGTTATCGTTTCATCTACGACCGGTGTACTGGCTTGAGGCTTTGTTGTTGAAATTTGCTGATCTAATTTACTTTGTGTTGTTTTGGACCGTGTTTGAACTACTATAATTTCAGGATCTGAATATGGAATTCTACTTAAAGCATCTGCGTTTAAATTCTTTTTACCCGGTTTATAGATTCTTTCAAAATCATACTCAGACAATTTGTGTCTGAAACGCGCTAACCTAGATGTCTGATCTTTGAGATTTGCTATATTACGTAATGGCTGATGATCCGTGAAAATTGTAAATGGGTTTCCTAATAAATATGCTCTAAAATTATTTGTTGCCCAGACTATGGCTAAAAATTCCTTTTCAATGGTGGAGTATTTTTTTTCTGCTCCATTTAATGCCCTACTAGCAAATGCTATTGGTCGGTCGCTCCCTACTTTGCCTTGCGATAGCACCGCGCCTATTGCTTCGTTACTTGCATCTGTTGTAAATAAAAATGGTTTTGTAAAATCTGGATATGCGAGAATGGGTGGTGAAATTATTGATTCTTTTAATTTAATAAATGAACTTTGACAATCGTCTGTCCACGTGAATTTAACATCTTTTCTAAGTAATTTATTAATTGGTAGTGATAATTTTGCCAAATTGCTTATACATTTTCTGTAATAATTAATTAATCCCAAAAACGCTTGCACTTCTTTTTTATTTCTCGGTACCGGAATATTTTTTACGCATATAACCTTAGAGGGATCTGGCAGGGCACCTAAATAGACAACTTCGCGACGCAAAAACTGACATTTTTCTGTATTTAATTTTAAATTGTGTTCCCTTAATTTCTGAAATACTCTTCTCAGCCTAAGCTCATGTTCAGCTAAATTTTTTCCGTACACCACTATATCATCAAGATTAACAAAGCAATCTATACTCTGTAAACCTGTTAATATGTGATTCATTATTCTTTGGAAGGTACCCGCTGCAAAAAAATGGCTCTCCCAAACATAATTTTGCAGGCATTAACATGTATGTTTGGAATTTTATGTAAACATAATATATAATTGCCTGATAAATCATTTGTAAACAGGTTTGTATTGAGGCTTGAACAGTGATGTAATGAGCTCTGACTTACATTATAATATCACGGAAACATTTTAATGTTGCCCCTTAAAATGGTGTATGTTCTAATGGAAACATAATAATTACTACATCCAAACAAAATAATATTTGAACCGAAACATGAATTTGTTGAAATTAAAACATGTTTTTAAACGACCTGAGTATAGATATGTTTCCAGTGAAACATATCAGTTGTTTCAGTTCAAAAAGTAGTGTGTTTGCATAGAAACATATTTAAATATTTTTGGAAACAAGTCTTGAAAAAAAAAAAAAAAAAAAATTTTGTTTTTTTTATTTATTTTTATTAAAAATCTTTAAACATGCACAGTGGAAAATTATAACAATAAAATTCATATACAAATTTTTAAATACATACATAAATAATTGGTTTAAACTGCAAGTACAAGTGACAGCATCAATGAATTCACAATTGCACCAGAATGTTGGAAGAATACATTTATTTAAATCCAATTTCTTTTTTTTTGTTTTTAAACATCAATATGTTCAAACGATGGCGTAGGTAGAAAATGTTGCTCAACGTTGCCAACTTCGTCAGTCGATAAATTATCGAATTAAGACGAGCGTTGCGAACATACGTTGTATTTAGATTTGATTAGCATTTTCTATGTTTCGAAACATAGTTTTAACCAAGTAAATTGCCAAGAAATAGTTTATTGAAATGCGAATAAAATTTTATGTTGGTATTGTAACATATTTATTGTATATTTGACAGATTCTGCTGGACAATATAATAATGTTTGCACGTGAACAAAAATAAATTCAATTTTCATTATAATTTAATTGCACTTCATTCCTAATACATTTATGGTAATTTCGTATTACTTTTTAATTACATTCAAACATATTCAAACAAATTTTTTCTATCCGTGTAGCTGGTGCACCTGTTAAGCCAAATGGCATCCTGTTAAATACGAAATGACCCAGTCCTGTACTAAAAGCTGTTTTTTCTTTATCTCTTTCTTCTACTAGTACCTGACCACTTGCCAAGTCTAAAGTTGAAAAATATTTCGTCTATTCGAGGAATGGGAAATACTTGTTTTATTGTCACGTCGTTCAATTTATGGAAATTACTAGCCTCCACTTTTGTTACCGTCCTTGCCGCTCTTTTTAGGAATCAGCAACATCGGTGAAATCCAGGGCGATATAATGCCGTCATCTAACATTTTATTAACCTGTCTGTTGATTTCATCTCTTTGAGTGTGTGGCAATTTGTATTGCTTTTGGTTTATCGGTGGCTGGTTCCACTGTGTTGTTATTTCATGTTTAAGCGCTGGCGTGTATGTTAATTCATCGCCGTCTAAATGAAAAACATCATGATACGAAATACACAGATTTTGTAAAGATGTAATTTCGTCTTTATTTAAAGTTTCATCAATTTTCATTTCCTCTAATAATTTGTTAATTCTGTTTGTAATGTTTACTGAATGTATGCTATTTACTGTAGAATTAGTGGTATCCGATTATTTATACTGATTAAAATTCGAAAATTTTGGTTTAAAAGTACTGTCTATTATAATTTCTTTTTCCGTAGCATTTAACACTGAAACATAAACTCTATTTTTGCTATCATTCGATATGCTTTCGCCCACATATACACGGAGAAATTTCTTGTTTATGTATTAATACTATTGGAATTTTTGTTTTTAAACGTAATGATACTATCTTTGCTTGAATTTTAATTTGTTGTTTGTAAAAAATATTTTGTATTTCTGTCTGCGATTTCATTGGTAGTTTTATAATATGGTATGGTAGTCTATCGCATTCATTACAGATCGATTCCATAAATTATCACGTCCGATTATACCATCAGCTGGTACGTCTTGTTCAAGGACACTACGTATAGCATTAAACTTAAGCGCCCTATGTTCCTATGTTGGACTTTGGTGGAACCTAATGTTCTAACACACCCACCAAAAGCTCCCCTTAAATTCTATTGTATATTTTCGTTAAAGTCAGGTAAATTTGTCATTGCATTTTCTTTAACTATACTGGCATCAGCTCCTGAGTGTACTAGTAAAATAAGTCTTCCATTTTTAGCTGCCTCGCAAGGTACTTCAATGAAAACGTCACTTACATTAGATAAATCCAAGCTATCTCCATGCCCACTGCATATTATGCGATCACCTTATTCTTCCTTTAATTCATATTTTAATTCATTGGTCTCCTCTGTTCTATGAACATTCAATGAAGTAATAAATTTGACCACAGTCTCCTCCGACGTCTGATCTACAATTCCTAACTCTTTCGGCCCCATATTACTATAAATTTGGGATCCCCAGTTTTCTGCCCTAAACTGAGCCCCTGTTAGTTTTCCTGATTATAACTATTATTTCCTGCTGATTCAAAATTTCTTTTCTTTCTCTATTTTATGCCCTTGTGTATCCCTCCATGAGTCTTTCATCTTACTTATATTATTTTCCATGTTATCCATCATATTATCATTATTAACAAAAGGTATTATACAATTGCTCACATTTAATGCAATTTTTCCTAATAATACAATCGTCCCTAGTATGCCCCAATTTACTACAAAATGAACATGTTGGAACACTCCTTTTATAGTTACTTTCATTATTTATTTGTTGCAATTCATTTTCCGATTTTACGCTTGACTGTGTGTGTCTTAATATAGTTTTTTCCATATAATTATACTCATCCTCTTCTGACCTTGGACTTCGCTGCATAACAGTCTGTACATTTAAAGCTTTTTCCAACAATGTATCTAATGTTTCTGACTTACTACCCAACAGTACAACTTTTATCGTTGGATCCTTCACCCCTACTTTAAAAGAGATTAACACTGAGCTCTGTAATTCCAATCTGAATATGCCATCCTCACTAATCTTTTTACTGTATTTTTTACTTGCAATTTCGAAAGCCATGGATTGCATCTCATCTAATCGTCTTCCAAATGCTCTCAAACTATCTTCACTATTTTGGTAAGCCTTTTTAATCTCTTCTAGTACTGAATATAAAGAAATTTCATTCAAGTACGTATTATTTAACAACTCGTATAATTCTTCTATTTTTTGAAAATGTTTTGTCCTCACTAATTTATAGGCATCGCCCTCTAAACGTAACCTGAAGCATTTAATAAATTCCTCACTATCTGATTCTTTAATTTTAAACTTTGCTGTTTCACAACATTCAATAAATTTATATAATTCTGTTTCTAATAATAGAGATATTTATTTTGTTTTTACTAGTTTCATATTAAATAAACATTTAACTATTATTTAATTCATCTATTCAATTTTTTTACATTATTTATTTCATTTCTATGTTTCAGTTTTTAAACTTTTTAATCTATAGTTCAAAATCATATCAATGTATTGCTTATGAATACTGAAATAATTTATTTATTCAATTTAATTTTGTTAAAACTTTCCAGTTTTGTTATTTAATTAATTCGCAACATTATGAAAACTTTGTTGTATCAAAATTCTTATGTTATTCAATTGATTTAAATTCACATCTTTATTAATCATTATCATTTGATGTCTCAAACTATTCTATATTGTTTCACAATTATTTTAAAAATGTTCTTTAATATATAAATTAATCAATTTTATAAAACATTTAGTTTATTTAATAAAATCCCGATTTATCAAATTCTATAAGCAATACATTTATGTAATTCATTTCACAATTTTATTTCACAGTTTTATTAAAAGTTTATTTTATTTCACAAGTTATTTCAAATGTTCAATTGTTTTTTTCTTTTTTCAAATTTCAATTTTCATAATTCTATGATTGTTTAGCTTATTAAAATTCTCAAATATTTCTTTTGTTTTATATCACAAATTTTTATTTTTTTTACCGCTCACATTTTTTCCACTATTTTTCACAATACTCACAAATACAAACATATTTCCCTGATCCAAAATAGTTATTTCTTCTAATATTATCCTCGTCCAGTCCTTCTCGTCCCTTGAGAGTTGATGTTCGGTTCAAAAACCGGCTGCGCCAAATGTTGTAACTAAATGTCGGTTGACTTGGCGTGCAGCCAAATGTCACAACGTTCCTTTTATACTTATCCATGATGTCCTATCCAAATGTCCAATGTTGTAGTTCTATTTCTATTAATCAAAATAATTTAAACCAGTCTTTTCTTCTAAGACATACTTTTATTTAAACTAAAGTTCTATCTATGGAGGGGGACAATGGGGGCGATTATCACAAGGCAACGTGTCTGAGTGCTTCAACATGGCGAAGCCAGCGCAATCCTTGTCGGTGTCGTCTCAAGTCAACTCACTGGTCACCAGAATTGGCAAATTGTCAAATGGTGACACCTCCACTTCGGTGGAAGTCCTCCTCGTGGAAGTCCCTGGAAACGGCGCTCTACACCAGCCAGTGTAGAAATCGGCTATAGTGAGTGGCGAGCATCTCTCTCAGAGTAAGGGTTCGTGCGTTGGGTTTGGGTCCCACCACGGAAAAAACCTATGCGCCCAATGAAAACAAAAAAGAAGCCTCGGATAACGACCGATTACAACGATGACGACCCACGCAAACGTTTTAAGGACCATGATTTACGGATATGCACCTGGAATGTCCGGACCCTTTATAGGAAAGGTGCCTCTATCCAGCTGGCAGATGTCCTCGAAAAATATAAGGCTGACATCACCGCTATCCAGGAGATGCGATGGACGGGGCAGGGCTGCTCGAAACAAGCGTCCTGTGATATCTACTACAGCTGCCATGCGGAGAGACACGAATTTGTGTGGATTTGTGGTCGGCAAGAGACTCCGCCATCTTGTCTCTAGGTTCACGCCCGTGGAAGAAAGGCTGGCAACAATCCGCATCAAAGCTAAATATTTCCATATCAGCCTAATTTGTTCACACGCTCCGACGAACGAGAAAGATGACGAGACAAAAGAGCGCTTCTACGAGCGCCTAGTCAACGCATACGAGCGCTGCCCCCGCCACGATATCAAAATCGTGCTAGGCGATTTTAACGCCAAGGTGGGCAGAGAATCCATCTATTGTCCCACAATCGGAAAACGAGCCTAATCGACTTCGCCGCAGCACGAAACATGGTAGTTAGTAGCACTAGATTCGAACATTTCGATATCCACAAGGCGACATGGTTGTCGCCCGAAAACTCGAAACCAAATTGATCACGTTGTGATTGACGGAAGGCACGTTTCGAGCGTGATGGACGTACGCACTATCCGAATATGGACTCGCATCATTACCTTGTAGCAGCCAAGGTCCGCACACGCTTAAGCGCTGCAAAGAACGTACGGAACCAAACGCAGAGAAAGCTGGACGTCGGAAAGCTGCAATCACAACAGACAACGCAAGCATTTTCCATTCGACTCTCACACCTGCTTAGACAAGGCACTCCTCCTCCCGATGATATAAGCGCGCAGTGGAACCATATCTCCTGCTCTATGCGTACGGCTGCCGAAGAGGTGCTTGGATTCCAACGCCCCCTGAGGAATCAGTGGTATGACCAAGAGTGTCGCGCGGCCATTGCAGAAAAAGACGCAGCGTACAAATCCACCCTGCAGTCAGTAGCTACGCGAGCTGCGAAGGAACGATACAAAGAGAAGAGGGGGAAGAGAGACGTCTTTTCAGGCGTAAAAAAAGCGAGGCAGAAAGACGTGAGTATGAAGAGATTGAGATGCATGGGGACAGGAATGAGGCTCGAAAATTCTTCGGGAAAATAAGACGCCTAGTCGGAGGTTCAAAATCCGGAACCTCTTCTTTTAAAGATGATAACGGGAATCTAGTGACAGATATCCAGAGCACACTGAAGAAATGGAGGGATCACTTCTCTAAACTGCTGACCGGTGATGATGACCGCAATTCCACCGATAGAGAAGTAAACCCGGCAACCCCAGAACTTGATGACGACGTTGAGATTCCGCCACCCGACCATGACGAGGTCAGAACAGCCATTGCTCGGCTGAAAAACAACAAAGCCGCAGGTGCTGATGGCCTGCCTGCTGAATTGTTTAAGACCGGAGGCGAAGAGCTAATAGAGAGCATGCACGAGCTCGTAAGCAGAATATGGTCGGATGAAAGCATGCCAAGTGACTGGAACCTCAGTGTACTCTGCCCAATCCTTAAGAAAGTGGATCCCACTATCTGCGCCAACTACCGTGGGATCAGCCTACTTAATATCACATACAAGGTTCTATCGAGCGTATTATGTGAAATACTGAAGCCCATCGTCTACAGACTGATTTGACCTTATCAGTGCGGCTTCAGACCTGGAAAGTCCACCATAGACCAGATTATCACATTGCGCCTAATCCAGGAAAAACCCCTAGAAAAAAAGATCGACACGATTTGGGCTATCTGGGATCCAGCGTAAACAGGAACAACGACGTCAGCCTGGAGATCAAACGGAGAATAACTCTTGCCAACAGGTACTACTTTGTGCTCAGTAGGCAATTGAGAAGCAGAGCCCTCTCTCGCCGGACACAAATAACGCTCTACAAGTCACTCATCATGCCCGTCTTACTTTATGGTGCAGAGACATGGAGGTCAGCCTCAACCGATGAGAGAGTACTGGGAGCGTTCTAACGAGTATCGAATCAGGATGAACCACGAGCTGTATGAGTTATTCGACGACATTGACATAGGCAAGCGTATCAAGATCCAGCGGCTTCGCTGGCTAGGTAATGTCGATCTAAAACACTCCAGGCAAGAAGGTGCTTGAATTGAAACTCGAAGGTGGACAGCGTAGAAGAGAGCATCCAAATCTGCGTTGGAAAGACCAAGTTGAGGACAACCTGGCAAAGCTTAGTATTTCTAACTGGCGTCAGCGCGTGCAAAGCAGATCCGACTGGCGCGGTTTCATCTCAGCGGCCAAAACCGACCCACGGTTGAAAGGGCCATTTAAGTAAGTAAGTAAAGATCAATCTTAATATTAACAATATTAAGTAACATGTCTTCAACGTTCAACTTATATCTATAACTCACAACTAACAACTCATTTTACAACTGAATTAAAATCTAACTTAAACTATTATATAAAGGCATGTTCCAAATCAACATGTTCCGGCAGAGTGCAAATTCCACTCAACGAATTTACTTCCGTAAAGACGCCGCCAGTCAATCGCGCTGCAGCTGGTTTTACCCAGCTTCGCCAATACTGTTGGCTAACAGTGCCCTACATTGCACCTTACTGCAACTTCACGATAACTGCATGAGTTAGTCATCGAGGACGTAGGTCACGAAACGTTTATAATATTAACGTGTAGTGACTTACGAAAACACACTATGTTGACTTACAACATTACCAGCATCAAATCCTAGAGAGACCGCCGCCCATATGGAAGCAAAACTTCTATTGGAGACCGGACCCGGATTTCTGAATACAGAAGTCAGGTTGTCCGATGCCGAAGCAAGAGCACTGGCGCTTCATGTTGCATCGGCTGCGGATGAACTGCGTTCAAAATCCACTGGAAGAGGTAGGCAAGTAGTATCATATCGTGATGCTGCTCGCAAAGCTCTTCCGGTTGCAATTATTGGCAAATAGGGGAAGGAGCAAATGATGTAGAAGTAAAACACTGCACCGATCATTTTTGGCGGCTAGTCAGCACCGGTGTCAGTGCAAACGCAAAAGGCTATGAGACGAGTGATGGCATCATAAAGGTGCTATGCTCGTCTCAAGCCAATTTCGATTGGATTGATACAACCGTTGCTAAAATCTCCCCTTTGGGCAAATCGCGCTTCGCTGTTTTCAGCGGAGACGAATCCAAACGCAGGCGAGCAATATGCTGGATACCTGGTCCTATCAGGAAAACAGCGGAAGTGTTTGCCTACCTTCGTGTTCAGAACCAGGGCATCGAAACGAACGGATGGAAAATCTATAGCCATAAACCAGAGCGAGGTCCGGAGGACAAGGAGGGATCAACCCTGGCTGTTGGCTTAGACCAGAACTCGTTAGATGTCATGCTATCTAAATACGACAGCAATCTAAACTTATTCTTTGAACGGATCAAATTCCGAGTCAATTCTAAATGAATAAAAACATGATGAGAAACGTGTTAATGATATGTCATGATATTTACTCAGATCAATCTGCAACATTCTAAAGCTGCTAGCCGCACGAGGTACCAGACTCCTTGACTTCATCAAGGACATTCTGAACATTCACAACACAGTTAATAAACCCACGTTTGTGACTGCTAGAAGACAGGAAGTGATTGACCTTACTTTGTCTAACTGTAGACTGAGAGAGTCAATCTTTAACTGGAAGGTTCTTAAAGAAGATTCTTTATCGGACCACAGGTATATCGAGTTTCGTACTGACCGAGAGGTGCTGCCCTTCTATGATGGTAAGAAACCTTAGAAAAACGAACTGGGCACGCTTCAGACATGAACTTGAGAATTCCCTTAATATTCCTGTCAGAATTCTTACCAAACAAAGTATTGAGACGTCCGTTCAAGTTATGAACGATGTCATAAGTTCTAGTTTTGTACGAACATGTCCGGTACGAAAAACGTTATCTAGACCTCCCGTTCTTTGGGGCCCTAATGAGCAATTTAGACTCTGACTGGTTTCTTTATCGAGCTAAGCAGAAAGAGTATAAGAAACTAATTCGTAAATCGAAAAGTGTTTCTTAAAAAGACTTCTGCAGTAGCATCGAATCCTGCAGTGAGACTAGCCGATTAGTCAAGTTTCTTAAAAGAGACCGAACTGCTCGACTGGACTCACTGCGGAGACCTGATTGCTCGTATACTGAGTCTAAGACAGAGGCACTCAGTGTCCTAGTTGAGACTCACTTTCCGGGAAATCAATCCACATAGGGCCACTTTGTAATCCCAGCACTGGCGACTGCAATAACAACTCTAATGTGACAAAACATGACTGGCAGGTTGCCAGATTGGTTGTGTACGATGAAGCTATCCAATACGCAGTGGCCTCTTTCGATGGCTTCAAGTCACCTGGACCGGATGGCATCTACCCAGGCATGATACAGGAAGGTATAACCCAATTGCTACCATTCCTAATGAAAATCTTTAGAGCAAGTCTCGCATGGGCATTCATTCCGACATCCTGGCGTTAAGTTAAAATAGCCTTCATTCCTAAAGTTGGAAGAGAAGACTATTCCATAGCCAAGAGCTTCAGACCCATTAGAATGATGTCCTTCATACTAAAGTGTCTAGAAAGACTAGTTGAGGTGCACATCAGAAAAACATCGTTGTCAAGGTACCCACTATCATCAAGACAGCATGCCTACCAACGTAGAAAATCCTGAGAACAAACATTGCAACATCTGGTTGGCCGGATCGAGCATGCTTTTCAGAGGAAGATGTACGTGATGGGCATATTTGTTGACATCGAGGGTGCTTTTGATAATGCGACTTTTGATGGAATGTGTGACGCAGCTAGAAAGCATGGAATAGATGAAACATTGGTCAAATGGCAAAGGTCAATGCTAATGTTTAGGACCATCACAGGCGAAGTGCGGTCAGTATATTATGGCAGGAGTGAATAGAGGTTGTCCTCAAGGAGGCGATCTCTCCCCCCTGCTCTGGTGTATGCTGGTTGACTCTCTGCTCAACGATCTTGATGGACCAGGTGTCTATTCCCAGGCCTATGCAGACGAAGTTTCCATTCTTGCCACAGGCTTTCCTCTCAATGAGGTCTGTGTTAAAACACAAAACTCATTGATCCGAATTGACATCTGGTGTACAGCAAACGGACTTTCCGTCAACCATCACAAAACAGGGATTGTTCTCTTCACTAGGAAAAGAATAATGACAGGATTATCTCTACCATGTGTCTCTACCATGGGTGTCACACTACTTTGGGCAAAACATGTTGAAAATAAAATTTTGCGGGCATTGAATGCTTTCTGGCAATGCAGAGGAATTTTTGGGAAGACATGGGGACTATCGCCGAGCAAAACCTTATGGATTTACACGGCAATGATAAGACCGATGATATCATATGCATCGGTAGTCTGGTGGAACAAGCTGTCGCGAAAGTGCGTGACAGCTAGTCTTGTCAAGATTCAGAGAACCGTGTGTCTGGGAGTTACGGGTGCCTCTCCCACTACATCTGGTGCAGCACTGAATGCAATCTTAAACCTACCACCACTTAACATCTTCATCAGAGGCGAAGCCATGAAAGGCTACTGGAGACTAAAACGAGGTGGTTTCTGGTTTAATGTTCCCTGGAATATCTCTGACATTGCACTTGACACTCCATTAGACACCTGTCTACTGGAGATGCCCTCTGATGCAATGATAACAGAAATATTACCAAGACGAAATTTTGAGGTCTGCCAACCTGACATTCAAGACTGGCTAACGCCTGACTGTGAGCCAGGTAGAGGGTCACACCGCATTTTCACAGACGGCTCCAGAACCGATCAGAGATCTGGTGCTGGAGTGTTCGTGGAACCGGATGACCATAGACTTAACTTCGCCTTAGGCGACAATGCCTCAGGATTTCAAGCCGAATTCTATGCTATACTTATGGCTATGGACTACATTGCGGATAATAGATGGCAGAACAGGGCTATATCAGTTTGCAGCGATAGTCAGGCTGCTCTTATGGCTGTGAACAACCAGGTCATCACATCCAAAATTGTACGTCAATGCAGATCACGTCTCAATTGTGTTGGTAAATACAATACACTGAAACTGATTTGGGTGCCGGGCCATAAAGGAGTTTCGGGCAAGCACGTGCTGGATCTGAGGATAATCCATTTGGACCAGAACCTGTGCTTGGACTACCTGCATCTACGGGAAAATTCGTCATCAGCTCTTGGGTCGCCTCTGCACACAAGAGCAGATGGCCGAATGAGACGAAATACAGATTCTCCAAGCTCATGACACCGACGATAACCAAAAGATCGGCCCCGTTTCTAATTTCCTTAAGTAGAAAGGAGTGCAGAAAACTGACGGGACACATGAAAAACTCACGAAAAATAAACAAAGTTGCGCATGCTTAATTTACTGTAATTTAGGAAATGGTTAAGTTACGGTCATGTGAGCAAAAGTGGAAATATGAAAATTTTGCTAAACAAACTGTAAACATTTCAGAGCATTTTTTGTGAGTTTTTCATATTTCAAGGATTCATTTCTCTGAAACCACTGCAGTTACAAAACTGAAATTTTGCGTTTTTCTTTCCATCCGACAAAATATGATTAATTTCTGAGATGGTGCTGCCAAACCTCTAGTTGATCTGACGTAAAAAATATAAGGAATATTTCGTATAGGCATATTTCTGTTTTCGTCAGAGATTAAAAAAACGTACTCTACACGTACCGTACAGTGCACTATGGGATAGAAAGAAGCTTAATCTAGCTCGCCAAATATCGGAAATTAAATTTTGTTGCAGAAAGTTAAAAAATATGTCAATTTATTCAAAATTTATGAGAACCTTATTTTCTGTTTTCGTCAGAGATTAAAAAACGTAAGCTACACGTACCGTACAGTGCACTATGGGACAGAAACAAGTTTATTCTAGCTCGCCGCATATCGGAAATTGAAGTTTGTTGCAGAAAGTTAAAAAATATGTCAATTTATTCAAAATTTATGAGAACCTAGAAAACAAACAAAAAATTAAAAAATTAAAACAAGTGCTGTTTTATAGGTAGCATGACGTTTGGCCTGGGGACGGTTCATCTTGTGATGTTTCGCCTGGGGACGTTTCGCCATTTCATTGTAAATTTTATTTTGAATTTATTTTATCCGGGTTGCCACCACTTTATTTCAGTTTTACCCAAAATATATTTAAATACACAATATTATTTAAAATTAGAAATAAATTAAATTTATATATATAAAAAATGAGTAAATTATAAATAATAGTTCTGTTCAAACCATGGAACCAATTTTAATGTATTCATGTAAGAATGCATTTATGTAAATATGAATATGTGCAATTCTATGTACTAAACCTCTTTTTATGTAGATGTTAAAACTTCAAAATGGGAGTATATTTTTTTATGTAATGGGATATATTTATTTATGTATCCCTAGAAAAAAGTACACAGAAAGGTACATTAATTCGGATAAACATTTATAAATGTTAAATTAGAATCTGAGCAAAAATCAGTTTCTTAAATATACATAAATAAAACTTTTAATATCGATTTTTTATATCAATTAAGAAAATTGATTTATTTGTATACCCTACACTAAGAGTGAAAGGGTATATTCAGTTTGGTACGCCGTTTGTAACACCCAGAAGGAAGCATCTCCGGTATGGAAGATATTCTTGATCAGCATGACCTCCTGAGTCGATTTAGCGATGTCCGTCCGTCTGTCCGTCTGTCTGTCTGTCTGTCTGTCTGTCTGTCTGTCTGTCCGTCTATCTGTCTGTTGAATCCCTACTACTTTTAAAATTGAAGAGCTAGATAAATGAAACTTATAACTTAGATTACTTATATACCTACGCTGTATGTGCGAATTGGCGAGATCGGTCCATTGTGACCTATGATCCGACCACTTATGCTCAAATACCTCATATAAAATGTACATATAAAGATAAATTTTTATGTATACGTGCTTAGGTAAACTTTTTTGGTCAAATATATATTGATATCATGCTCAAATACATTATAATAATGTTTTCCGGCAAAAAGACTTGTGGTTCACAAAAAAAAATAAAAATCGAAATTCGGTACACCTACCCATTTGTAAATATGGGTATCAAATGAATGGAAATTCTTCAGCGATTGAATGTTTGTAGTTATTTTCAGGATTCGTATACCCTGGTGACCTATACACATATGTGTAGGGTATTTATAGTCGGCTTATACCGACTATAATTTTGATAATCCTAACTATCATAATTACACCTACTTTAAAATTTCCCATGTGATCTAACCTTCCCAACTGGTTTTTAATTACTTCGTGATTAGGAACAAATTAATATATTTTCACTATGGGTATGTGCGAGTTTGTCTTAATTTTGAAGGTAATGCAGTGTTTACTATTCAAGTTATAAAATTCCTAAATAAATTGCCAATAAAAAAAAATTATGATAGCAAACAAACAGAATTCCGATTATCGAATAACGATCGTATGAAAATACAATATTTGAATTTTGTCTTCAATTTTAGAAAAACTCGCATTACCTTAATTATCATCAGAACAATACACCCTTTACAATAATATAATACTTTAAGATATAATATATTTAAAATCATTCATTTTTATATTTAATTATACAGATTATAATAATTGTAATTCTTTAAAAATTACCTAAAAATAAAATTACAAATACATTTTCAGAAATTACATTTAGTATGGCAACTCTGAATCTATATATCTTATATATTTCAATCTATATATTTATATATTCAAAAAAACAGTTTTAATCATTTATTCGTTATTTGAAATTTCATAATAAATAAATTATTTGTGAATAAAAATGTATTCTAAATTAAAATTTCAAATATATTTGAAATGTTTCCCATACAATTCCCATACAATTCCCATGAATTGTTTGTATAGTAAAATGAAAAAATCCACGACTCAGTACAGTACACGGAGTATCCAAAGTACACGGAGGGAAATAAAATTCTAAAACTCGAGAAGAATTCGGTTAGAAAGAAAAATAGTAAAATTTGACTAATATCAATAAAATACTACTAAAATTCAAGAATTTGTCATCTGGATATCAAGAAAGCAAATTACTTAGTTGTCAAAAATGTAAACAAACTTTATTCAACTGGATTTTCAGAAGTTAATTTATTGATTATTAAAAACCAAAAAGAACACGCAAAATTGTTGCTGTATTCATCGCAAAAAGAACACGTGTGTTCATGTATTGTTGTTGTTTTCATCGATATTGCTCTGTCTGTATGCTTTGTTTTGCGAGGTCGCCATCTGTTTGTTAGTCTGCCTGTCTGTCTGTTGAAAGTAACTAAGTCAAATTTTTCTAGATATTCTGACATTAAGTTCTTAGGTATCAAAAAAGTAACTAAGTACAATTTGTCTGGATTGCAATTTGTTTTCTTCTTAGGTATCAAAAAACGGCATGATATATAATGTTTGCATGTGTGTGTTTTCACGAATAGAACAACAAAGCACAGCCAGACAAGCAAGCGTCTGTGTATGTATGAATGTTAAAGATATAAATAGAAAAAACGATTCTTCCTACGAATATTGGTATGGTTTCAGTTCGTAAACATAAATTTGGGTTCAATTTTGCATAAATACCAAGTTGATTTCATTCCATTGTTATCTAAATACACTATACAATGCTTATGAGTAACGTGCGGAGGGTTTATACATAACCAACAGAAGAGGCAACAGAAGAGGAGAAAGTGTATAAGGTAAGTGAACGGTTTCAGAATAATATACAGAGATTAAATTAAATAATAATAAAAATAAAATAAACAATTCAATTACATTAAGTATTCAAAGAAGTCATTTAATATACAAAAATGCATATAGGTAATAAAGTTCTAAATTCTATCCTATTAATATAATAAATCTCTTTGTTGGTTTGTCCTTTTGTTTGTTTATTTGTTTGTTCCACTTCTCCTTCTGAACGGCTGATCCGATTTTCTTGAAATTTTGACAACAGATGTGGTATGGTCTGGAAGGAATGATAGGGTATATATATATATGGGTGGGATTGGACAAAGAGGCGTAGCACCTCTTATACAACCTAAACTTTCAATACGATATAACTCGGCACTTTCACCAGCTACGAACAGGAAACAAAAAACTCAAATACAAAAAAAAAAATTAAAAGCAAAAAATCAAAAGCACTAAACAATACAAAAGCAAAAATACAAAAGCAATCCCGTTTCTTCCGCTTCTCCGTCTAAACGGCTGATCCGATTTTCTTGAAATTTTGACCACAGATGCGGTATGGTCTGTAAGAAATGATAGGCTATATATGGGCGGGATTGGACAAAGAGGCGTGGCACCTCCTATACAACCTAAACTTTTAAT
This sequence comes from Dryomyza anilis, assembly GCA_951804985.1. Taxonomy (NCBI): domain Eukaryota; kingdom Metazoa; phylum Arthropoda; class Insecta; order Diptera; family Dryomyzidae; genus Dryomyza; species Dryomyza anilis. The sequence goes on along the minus strand of OX638135.1, from coordinate 73,860,722 downwards.
AAGATATAACTCGGCACTTTCACCAGCTACAAACATGAAACAAAAAACTCAAATACAAAAAAAAAAATGTAAAAGGAAAAAAGCAAAAGCACAAAACATATATAAAAACAAAACCAATCACATAAAACTACAATCCAAACTAAAGGAAAAACAAAAAAAAGAAAGAAAAAGAAAAACAAACTCACCACACTAAAACTCACCACATTAAAAATGACCACACTAAAATTCACCACACTAAAACTCACCACATTAAAACTCATCACACTAAAACTCACCTCACGAAAATTCACCACACTAAAACTCACCACACCAAAACTCACCACACAAAAATTCAACACGCTAAAATTCACCACACTAAAACTCGCCACACTAAAACTCACCACACTAAAACTCACCACACTAAAATTAAACCTAAAATTCACCACGCTAAAACCCACCACACTATAATTCACCACAATAAAACTCACCTCACTAGAATTCACCACACTAAAACTCACCACATTAAAATTCACCACACTAAAACTCACCACACTAAAACTCACCACACCAAAACTCAACACACTAAAACTCATCGCACTAAAACTCACCACACTAAAATTTACCACACTAAAACTCACCACACAAAAATCCACCCACTAAAATTCACTACACTAAAACTCACCACACTATAATTCACCACACTAAAACTCACCATACTAAAATTTCACGACACTAAAACTCACCACACTAAAAGTTACTACACTAAAATTCACCACACTAAAACCCACCACACTATTATTCACCACACTAAAACTCACCACAATAAAATTCACAACACTTAAACTCACCACAATAAAATTCGTCGCATTAAAATTCATCACACTAAACTCACCACAATAAAATTCACCACACTAGAACTCGCCACACTAAAACCCACCACACTGTAATTCACTACACATAAACTCGCCACACTAAAACCCACCACACTGTAATTCACTACACATAAACTCACCACACTAAAATTGACTACACTAAAACCCACCACACTATAATTCACCACACTAAAACTCACCACACTAAAATTCACTACACTAAAACTCATCACAATGAAATTCAGCACATTAAAATTCATCACACTAAAACTCGCCACACTAAAATTCACCACTAAAATCCACCACACTAAAACCCACTACACTAAAACCCACCACACTAAAACTCACCATACTAAAACTCACCACACCAAAACTCACCACACTAAAACTCACCACACCAAAACTCACCACACTAAAACTCACCACACTTAAACTAACCAAATCAAAATTCACCACACCTAAACTCACCACATTAAAACCCACCACACTAAAACTTCTACTGGGGAAAACTCTACGGGGAAGAATTCTACCGGGAAAATTTTTGCCGGGATGAATTCTACGGGAAAGCGTTCTTTTTACGGGGAAGATTTCTACTGGGAATAATTCTACGGAGCAGCGAAGTCTGAGAAAGAATTGTCTTTGAGAAAAGTTGTTTTGGCGGAGAATTATTATTTGGTTACCACATTTATAAAACCAATAAAAACTTCAACAGCTAAGCACGGACCCTTATATAATTAATAAAAACGTTTTTTTTTTATTAATAAAATCGCTCCATATCTTTGAATTCACAAAATCTTGGCACGAGTCATGGACGGGTCCAGCTAGTAAACAATAAATTAACTCGACTATATTTTTTTATTTTAGGTTAGCTTCGAAATAATTGCTTTTAGTTACTTTAAACAAATCGGCAGACAGACACACGAACAAACAGATGGCGCTGACAGACGGACAAAGCAAAACAAAACATAATAGCGACAAAACAAGATCGAAAAAACAACAACTATACGAACACGTGTTCATTAAATTTTGGGACGAAAACAACAACAACAACATTTTTGATACCTAAGAAATTAATAACTCAATTCAAGACTTATTCTACTTAGTTACTTTTTTGATACCTAAGAAATTAATAACTGAACCCAAGAATAATTCTACTTAGTTACTTTTTTGACAACTAAGAAAATCCATTTCATGAAATTAAGAATTTTTCGGTTTAGCTGTATATCACTCCGTATTCTTCTTGATTCCTTCCGGATTTTAGAACTTTTTTCCCTTCGTGTAGTAAAATAAAAAATTGAGTAGGCCATAGTAAAATATATATATCAAAGAAATTGTCAAAAATATGTAAAACCAAATATTATCTTAAAATATTACAATTAGATTATATATTACAATTAATTTACTAATTAAAAAATATTTTCATTTCATTAGCAGAGCTGTGATAGATTGATAGATAGATTGAGTTGCCATCAGCTTTCAAATCATTGGATTGCTGGAAATATTAAGAAATATTAAGTCTTTGAATCGAATCACAAGGTTTTGTAATCGGTTCTAATTCAGTGATTTAAATCATCTGTTCATTTTAGTCTTGAGATTGAATCACAAAATACCTGCAATTAGTTTTCAAGTCAAATGATTCAATCCCAAAAATAAAAAAATCATTTGTCAAATCGCAAATCGCTGAAACGCAAATGATTTTGCAATCACTTTGCTCAAATCATTTCTCTCACTCAAGACATGAAGCAAAACACAATCAAGTGATTTTTTACACTAAAGATTTGAAGTAAAACAAATTTAATCTTTAGTGATTTGAAATTTTTCGATTTACTTTTTTAAATCTTTGTGATTTATAACGAAAATAACTCCAAGTCTTTGCCAATTTATATTGAAGCATTCTTGTTAAAAGAAATAGTGGGTTAGCTCAAAAGTAGCTCGCGTAGCAACAAATGACCGCCGACAGCATCGGCTTATGAGTACACCCAGAAAAAAATCATGGTAAATTAATAGTATTTCAATAGAAAAACAACAATTTATACTATTAAAATTGGTCAATAGGAAGCGTTCCATTAGTTTAATAATATTCAAATTTTTAATACAATATGATGTTGTACCATACATTTTATAATGTATTCTTTTAATTACAATAAGCAAGACCTATAAATATTAAATGATGCGTATTAATACTTTTATGGTATAGTCGAATTAAATTTTCCTAATAATTTATTAAAACAAAATTTAGTTAATTTATTGTATATTTTATTTTGTATAATGTCGAAATGGAAATTCACTTTTATAAATCACACACATAAAAAACACTTCTCGTTGCAATAGATTATAAGACATTTAATGTTCGCTTCAGTTTCCAATAATTGATTGTAATACTTGAGTCTGCATATATTTTTGAGTCCGTTGCCATAATAGAAATTCGATGTATTATTTATTTTCTGTAATAAATAAAACAAAAAGTTTAAATATAATGAAATTATATTAAATACATTGAGTTCTTACCAATGATAAACGCGTCATAATGTCGATTATCACAAAAAATGCATGCGACCAATTTGAGCAAACACGCAGAATGACGCACAAAACTAACATGTTTTTATGCGTTTTTATGTATTTTTATTGCCACGTTTACTATTATAGAAGGAAATCATTAAAATAATAGTATTTATTCTATTAAAAATAATAATATTGAAATATTTAAATTTATGGTGCTGAATTTTTCGAATACTGTCAAATTAATAAGAAAACTTTTGATTTAAAAAGAAAAAACTACTAATACATAAACCATAAGATCAATGGTCGTACCATTAAGTACTTAATGGTACATTTCCTTCTGAGTGTAAAGCACAATGTGGCAGCAAGTACCTAAAGTTGACGAAAACATCAAAATTCAAATTGACCTCGGACACTATTTTTTTTTTTCATGGTATAGTAAATAAATTTGCGTACAATGTGGCTCACTCAATTTATGCCATATGTATCCAACAAAATTTGAATCGTTTATTTTAAAAATCATACAGCCACCTACATCTGGTATTTATAAAGTTTTTACTATGTCATTGTTTTAGAAATTTTTCATACTTTAGAAAAAAAAAAATACTAGAGTAAATTTTGTATATTATTTTTTAAAATCGAAATCTACAGCGATTAAAAAATCAACACCAATATTCTAAAAACAAAATATTTTCTTATTTCTACCTTAATTTACATCAGTTTAGACTAAACACTGTATGTGCAATAGAATGAAATATAACAACAAATAAAAAACGTCTGCCAAAAAAAAATGATTAATAATTTCGAAAAAAATATTTAGTGTTATAAAATTTTTATATTTTTTAAACCAATAATACCAACCATACCAATTATAAAACCAATAATTAAATGAACGTGAGCATAAAAAATATAACTTTTTATTTTTCATTTATTTAAAGCATTACAATAACGTTTACAGATAATGAATACAATAATAAATAGAAATATACATAATTAAACTGCCAACAAAATACGATGTGTCACTGTGCGTAGTCTATTTCACATGTGCGCATTCAACCCCAATCGAAAATAAAATAAAAATTGAACATTGATATCGAGTACAAGTATAAGTATTTTTAATCTAAAATTACGGTACAAAATGAATTTCCGATAAAAAAAAATGTATAATCTAGGATATATTATATTAAAATTCGTCTTATATGTGAACGACGAATTGATACATCAGACAATTAATACTGGGTATTCAGAACAAACTAATGGATTTTTACACTTAATAAAATTTTTTGTTACAAAAGAGTGATAACCTTTAAAATTTATATTAATCATCATACAACACTAACAACAAAATATATAGTTTATAGTTGTATATAGTTTAAAAATATATTAAAGTTAGTGCTATTCTATATATGAAGAGAATGAAGTCCTCAAAGAGATGATGGTGCGCGTCGAAGGTTAACCCCCTTCGTCGTAGCATGCGGCTCACAGGGATCACTGGAATTTTTGACCACTTCCATCGCCGAGATCGGTGAACTTTGGAAGGGGTCAAAACTGAAAGTGATCTCCATATCCGCGCTACCACTTCGGCTTCATTACAGGCTATGGATTCCTCCTCCTGCAAAACATGAGGATGAATCCATAGCTGGGATTATATTTGAAAATATCGATATTGTAACTTATCGTAAAAAAATTTGTACTAAATGAAACCAAAAAATATGCAAAAAAAGTCTCTTTATGTATTTCGAAAGAAAATAATAATGTAAAAATGACTTAAATTTTTGACTTTTAATTGAAATCGAAATACTTTATATTGGTGCTAATTCTATTGAAGAATGGGGTAGTCATTTTCATGTTAACAATTTTTTCGGAACATACCGGGAATAAGTAACATTTGCATTAATGTTACTTTTTTAGCCTATTTTTAATATATTGTACAACAAATTAATTATTTTCCCACATAAGAACTACACATAAGAACTAAACAATTACTTAAAAATTGTAATTATAAAAGATTAAAATAAAAAAAATAAAGAAACATTTTTGTGTACTTCTGATTTTAATATAACGTTTAGGTCAAAGTATGGGTTTTAAAAATTAAGCGATTTTAAATAATATCGGTAACGGTTTCAATAACTGATTCAAAATATTCCACCCGTAACTATGATAACGAAGTTTTCAAATTAAGTTATAGATTATTGTTTACGTAGAACGTAAACACAATGTTTGTGAACACGCCCGCCAGACCCACTCGTTGCAGCGATACTCGCTGCATTGAGTTTTGACGTTCAAAAGTGCAAGATCGTCACTGGCTTCGTCTATCTAAAACCGAGCGCACGATCGACCCACCCGTCTCCGCGACAATAGATATTTAAAGTTAAAATAAACATTATAAACCCGTCATCGCGACAATAATAATAACAACCCGTCAACGCGACAACCCGGTCCGCGCGACATTTAATAATAAAAATAAATCCAAATTGAACATATTCAACAATCAACACAATCACAACAACAACAGGAAGGAAATATAAGGAGGAAGAAATATATAAGAACACAACAATTACATCAACATTATACACAAGACCCAATACATTAAACACATAAGGTTTGATATAGTTTTATTTTAAATCCGCCACGCCAACCCGTGCGCCAATAACTTGTGGTCAGTAGTTTTATTGTTGGAATTGTACCAAAATGGTCTGGGGAGTACTTGCGTACTTTTGATATTGAAATTGTACTGAAAAAAGTACAATTGTATTGAAATAATCATCACTGATCCAAAGTCAAACTGTTGGCGGCCCAAAACAGGGACGTTCCGATAGGCAGTTGGACTCTGCTCAACGCACGGGAAAGCCAAAACATCGGAAGGAAGGTGTTTCTCTTCGTTGTTGACAGGCATTCGGCGCGGCTGCTCGAGGAAAGAGACGGCATTCTGAAGTTCTAGCTTGGGTCAGTGAGGGCGTAGACCGATAAGGATGACGATGAAAAGGGGCAAAAAGTCGTACCAGTTGCAGGTAGTACAAATAAATTTGCCCCACTGCAAAGCCGCAACAAACGACCTAATGCTCCTTTTAACTGAAGATGAAGTAGACGTGGTCTTAGTTCAAGAACCCTGGATAGCACATAACCAGGTTCACGGGCTAAGATCGAAACAATACAATCTGTTCAATCTACAAATGGAGGTAAGATAATATACTGTATTCTAGCTAGGAAACACTAAATGCTTTTTCCTATACAATTACAGTAATGATAGGTTGAAAACAACGAGAAAACGATATTTCTCAGTTCAGCCTATATGCCATATGACAAAGAAGCCCCCTCCGAGAGCAGTCCGAGAACTTTCAGTTTATGCGAACACACGGAACCTGCCACGGGTGATCGGCTGTGACGCCAACGCATATCCCAGCCGGTGGGGTAGTAAGTGAATCAATCTTTGAATTTCTTATGTCCTCGGACTTTATTTTTTTTTATAATTTTTTTAATAATTGAAGTTGAAGCCTGCTATGGACTTATCAAGTGGCCAATTGAAAGCACAGCTACGGATTTTAGGATCACTAGCTAGGATCACAAGCGAGAATTTCTAGTAGGGATCGAAATGTAGAAATGTGGGTAGATTAATTAATTTCAACCGGCTCTCATACGGAGGGAGATTTACCGTACACTCCCAGCGAAGTTTGTGAAGAGCGAAAATTAAAAATTGTTTTTGGACGGATTCCAGCATATTTGAATATGGATCTCATACAATTGAGGCATATTCCAAAATTGGACGGACATGCGATTTGTATAGTTGTTTAGTAACGTATGGGTTATTAAATTCCTTAGCCCAACTTTTTATAAAGCCAAGTACACCTTTAGCTTTGTTTACAGTAAGAGTTATGCGATTATTAAACGTCAGCGTTTAGTCCATTAGCACACCAAGATCGGTAAAAGTAGTCACATTTTCCAAATTAGCATTGTCAAGATTATATTGCACGTTAAACGGTTTTAGTCTAGTAAATGTAATTTGCTTACACTTTTTTAAAATTTAAGTCCATTTTATTAGTCTTACACCAGTTAAAAAGATGTTTATGATTATTTTGTAAGAGTATGCTATTATGTAGCCGCGGTAGCTCAGTGGTTAGTGCGTTGGACTGCGAGCCGAAAGGTCCCCGGTTCAAGCCTGGACTGGGGCTAACAACATCTTTTCATAGAAACATTTTTCTATACCGCGCTATCTTTATTTTATTTAGCACTGAAATTGTACTTATTGATGGGATTGTAATAAAACTATAGGATTGCAATGTATATTTGTAATCAGCCACATCACTAGAATCAGCAGGCCCGTGTGCAGGATTTGCTCGTGGGTGATTTTAGCTAACTTCATAATAAAGAGGGTAGGGGAGATAGATTTCAGTTTGGCCATACTCATGAACATATGTCATTATTTCAGAATATCGGTATCTAACTATGTGAGATATCGGGTCTACGATCTTCTTAAAACGGAGTTTCCTTCAAGAACTTTTGAAGGGTCATTAGTTCCTGGTTGGGTCATTTTCCATAGCCTTGTTAGGGTCCGAACATATTGTTTTAATCGTAATAAAAACAGTATTCCATTAATAAAAATACGTGTAACTTTTTTGACAATTAAACATATAAAAAATAGCAATAAATTGAAAAGGGCTTTGAAAAATATTCGAAATTTATAGAATTTGAGAAAATATTAAATATAACCAATCGATTCCATTTGAAATTTGTACTTACATTTCATAAAAATGCGTTGATAATATTGGTAAGTAATTCGAATAGAAAAGCGCCGCAGGCGAAATTTTTTCCATTGTTTTGTGAAAATTTATACAAATTTTATATACCAATTTATTTGTTAACGTATACACGGAGGGAAATAAAATTCTAAAACTCGAGAAGAATTCGGTTAGAAAGAAAAATAGTAAAATTTGACTAATATCAATGAAATACTACTAAAATTCAAGAATTTGTCATCTGGATATCAAGAAAGCAAATTACTTAGTTGTCAAAAATGTAAACAAACTTTATTCAACTGGATTTTCAGAAGTTAATTTATTGATTATTAAAAACCAAAAAGAACACGCAAAATTGTTGCTGTATTCATCGCAAAAAGAACACGTGTGTTCATGTATTGTTGTTGTTTTCATCGATATTGCTCTGTCTGTATGCTTTGTTTTGCGAGGTCGCCATCTGTTTGTTAGTCTGCCTGTCTGTCTGTTGAAAGTAACTAAGTCAAATTTTTCTAGATATTCTGACATTAAGTTCTTAGGTATCAAAAAAGTAACTAAGTACAATTTGTCTGGATTGCAATTTTTTTTCTTCTTAGGTATCAAAAAACGGCATGATATATAATGTTTGCATGTGTGTGTTTTCACGAATAGAACAACAAAGCACAGCCAGACAAGCAAGCGTCTGTGTATGTATGAATGTTAAAGATATAAATAGAAAAAACGATTCTTCCTACGAATATTGGTATGGTTTCAGTTCGTAAACATAAATTTGGGTTCAATTTTGCATAAATACCAAGTTGATTTCATTCCATTGTTATCTAAATACACTATACAATGCTTATGAGTAACGTGCGGAGGGTTTATATATAACCAACAGAAGAGGCAACAGAAGAGGAGAGAGATTAAATTAAATAATAGTAATAAAAATAAAATAAACAACTCAATTACATTAAGTATTCAAAGAAATCATTTAATAATATATAAAAATGCATATAGGTAATAAAGTTCTAAATAAACAATACATTAACTCGACTATATTTTTTTTATTTTATGTTAGCTTCGAAATAATTGCTTTTAGTTGCTTTCAACAAATCGACAGACAGACACACGAACAAACAGATGGCGCTGACAGACGGACAAAGCAAAACAAAACATAATAGCCACAAAACAACTATACGAACACGTGTTCATAAAATTTTGGGACGAAAACAACAACAACATTTTTGATACCTAAGAAATTAATAACTGAACCCAAGAATAATTCTACTTAGTTACTTTTTTTACCCAAGAAATTAACAACTGAATCTAAGAATAATTGAATTGAAATTAAGAATTTTCGGTTTAGCTGTATATCACTCCGTATTCTTCTTGATTCCTTCTGGATTTTAGAACTTTTTTCCCTCCGTGTATTTCTATTTTTTTTTTTTGGTAAAAAAACATTTTTTTTTAATAAATAAGTGTGTTTTTGAAATATGAAAACAAACAAATTAAAACTTTAGCAGTACTATTTCAGAATTTGATGAAATTTGGAAGTATGGTGAAACAACATAAAATTAAGATATTGGTAAAAATTTAGCTTCATAGATGGTGTGGTTAAAAGATTTGGTGATTATCAATAAATTAATCTATTGAACATAACTTAAGCAATAGTGAAGCAAATTAAAACACTGAAGTCTCATTTAAAAGGTAATAAAATTGCCAACATTTATAACAAAGTTTATTTTAAAAGGAAATATCTCAAAGCAATGTCGAAAGACGACTTTAAAATTAAAATTAGCTTTTTGACGTTTTATTATCTATGAAAATTGTCAAAAAAGTAGACTTTAATTTTAAACTTGACTTTAAATTATCTTTGAATTTGAAATGAAAAGACATAGCATATCTTCATAATACAAAAATTTTGCGTCACATAAAGGGTGTAAAAGAAATTATTTTTAAAAATTCAAATGCGGATATTGTGGTCAAAGCAAAAAACGGAAAAAATCCTGTAAATTCAAAAATTCTCTGATTTATGACAAACAAAAATATTAACAAGTTTTCAGGTATAAGTAATCGATCGTTTCGTCAACAAAAGTGAAAAAATAAATGTTGGACATTTTGATAAGCTAGCCGTTCTACAGTGGAAATATTACAATTCGGTTTCAAGAGACCATCTTCTTAAATAGTAAATGTAAAATCAGGATTTGTGAATCGTAAATTTGCGGTGAAAGTAAAGTGTTGGATCTAAGCCCAACAATCAATAAGAGATATGTCAAAAAAATATAATATATTTTATATTTTCAAAAAGTAAAGATGAGATTTAAACTAAAATAATTCAATGTTCCAAATAAAATCGAAGAAATGGATTAAAGAACCAAATAACGGAAATTCTTCCTAACTCATTCAGAAATATAATACTTTAACTATTATTAAAAACTATGGAGTATTGTTCTTCATTTCTGATATATTTTTTTTACCGCGTTAACATTTTAAGTTTAAAAGAAAATGTATAAATAATTTCGTTTACACCCTTCATTTTGTAGCTGAAATTTCTTTGAGTATGGATTTAAAAGCGTTTTTACAAAATAAAATTATTTAAAGGTTTATACCCTTTGAAATGTTAATATTAGATATTTTAAAAATCAATTCAAATTTATTTAATGCTAATAAAAGCTGTAAACGAATTAGTATGGTACAACCATTTTCATATTTATACTCATGAACTACTTCCAACTTTTTTCCAAAGTTCGACCAAAAATTTGTTGTGCATTTCAAAAGCAAATAAACCCCATTCAAAAATTGATCCAGAAAAATTGGGAAACGCGATTAAATTATTTTTTTAGCGAACTTTAAGAAAATACAGGATTTTTATGAAAATACAGGGTCTTATTTCATAACACAAATGTACACCAATTCTGGGGCCTTATTGATTTGGGGTCTTATTTCATTTAAAATTGTTATTAAAAATACGTAAAAATAAACGAAAAGAAATTCGTTGTAATTTCTTAAGCTTTTTTCTGGAATTTATTTTGTTTCGTTTTACGTTATAAGAGAGATATATGTATATTTTTTTAAATGTATTTTTAGATAAAAAATATAATAATAAATTTACAAACAAAAATATTTTTGAAATATGAAAAAAAAAAACGGCTAAAATAAAAAGTTCAAAAATAATTGTTTAAAAAAATAAATTGTTTGTATTGTATTGTTTTAAAGAAATAAGATTGTAAGAAAATTATAATAATTTTAAGTTCGGAAAAAATGTTTCTTCGACAAAAATAACGTAAATATTCTTCCGAACAAAAGATTTTCAACACAAGAAATGAAAAATGTTCGACAAAAATAATTTTAAGCAATGAACATTTTTGTAAAGAAAGTTTACATTTTTTTGAATTATATATATATATATATATATATATATATATATATATATATATATATATATATATAACCTTATTAGTATAGCATTATTTTATTTCCTTTAACATCAATAAAATTTTATTAGAATCAGAATGAGTAAAAATAAAGTTAGCTCACAAATGAGATTGTACTTAATCACTTTTTTGCTCTGATCTTCTTTTATTGTTTTTTGCTTTTAGAAAATATTGGTTCGTTTTTACTCTAAACATTTTGATCAATTTTTTATTCTAACATATTGTATAAACCACTTTTGATCTGAGCGTGTGATATTATAAAATTATAATTTACATTCATATACATTTTTAGTCTTTAATTTAATTAAATATTTTTTTTAATGCTCCTGGGGGGGGTTTTGAACCCCTAAAACCCCTACACCCCCGTGCGCACGGCCCTGAGAATCAGAAGTGTATGTTGACTTGAGGAAATCTGCAAACATATTACCTATATCTTCATCATTTGTGGATTCAGTATCATTGTATCTCATCAGGAAAAGACACAGAATTCCGTTTTGAGTTTACAAATTCATAAAATGATTTTGGAAAACGTTTGAATCTCGATTTCATTTTATAAATATAATTTGAGTAACACTTTTTATTTAAAATAGTGTAGTATAGCGTGATCTTGTGTATCTAGCGTAATTAATTAGAGAGAAAATCTTTTTATATATTTTAAACAAACGATTTTTCTGTTTTTTTAGCTTTTTGAGTTCATTTGTTATCCATGGAGGACCATATTCCCTTGGACAAAGTTTTATTTTGGGTACGGATTTAGAAATACACTTTTAAACCCGATTATAAAAAATTGTAATCGCAAATTCCTTTTTTTGTATTGGACAATTAATTTTGTTTGATATTAATTTGGACCAATTAATTTTGTTTAATAACATATTTAATTTGTCGTAATTCGCACGTTGAAAACAGTAAATGTATTTATCGTTTTTTTTTTGATGATTCAATGGATTTCTGAAGTAATACTGTAGTTAATTCAAGTGTTGGATGGTATCAATCCTCAGGCATTGAAATAGGGTCAACTCGTACAATATTTGAATTAGAAGGATCATCAACATATATTAAATCTAAAATTCCACTACTAGAATTCATTATATTATTTATTTGAAATAAACACAGTTCAGCCATAGTGTCCAAAAATTGTATGTTCCAATTTAGCGGAGATGTAGGAATCAAAGATGAGGGGTCAATTGATGAATTCCAAGAAACAGATGGTAAATTAAAATCTCCAAAGATGAAGAAAGAGTCCACAGATTTAAGTAATGATGTTATTAAACGTATTGAATCCAAATGTTTTACGTATAATATGTAATCTGAACCAGGAAGTATACAGGAACATATTATGTAAATGGTTTTTTTTTATTTATTTTAACACAGACACAAACTGGAGCGGTTGTTGCCTTTTTCAGTTTCGGCGATGTATCAGACGGAGTTTTGATAACTTGCTCGAACTCATTAAATTTAACAAATGATTTTTCATAATTTTGAAATTTATCAAAGAGACAGGCAAGGTCCTTATTAATTTCAATGAAGGCTTGCTTAGTGTTTTTGAAAAATTTATAAGAATTGATGTCAATATGTTTGCATTTCGAACAGTACCAGCGAAGGCCCTTATTGTCACATAGCGCGTAAGCGAAACGAGCACTTATTCCAACACACTTTATGTGATATGGCTTATCACATAGCCAACACAATATTTGGGGCTCTCCTTCACCTTTTTCGGAACACGCTCGGTGAGAACAAATCATATTAAAAATAATAGGCAATTAAAAAATTTAAAAACAAGAATAATTATTGTAGACACGACTGTGTGTTTAACTAATACACGAACCACAAACAGTTGGATTAGGTCAATATATTAAAACAAAAAACACAGCACAACGAAATGCCACAAAACGAATATGTAAACAAACACAATTATCACATATAAATTTCGTGAAATTGTTGTTGCAGCAACACAATTAAAATTGAAATTATGTAAATTTTACACTAAACTATAAGACAAAATTAAAAGTTCTGCAGTAAAATTAAACACTGAATTATAAATAATAACGTTAATAACAATTAACAATTAAAATCACAATATAAAAACTTAGAATTGGATTTAAACACGAAGACCCTTGAATGTTGTTTCTGCTTGACGTACTCTTGCGAGGTCACCCCAATTTACAAAATATAGTTAGAGAAGAAATCATGCACCTGACTTTAATCAATAACACTGAACTGATTGAGGTCAAAGACTGGACATTGTCTTCTTAAAACTCATTTTTGGAACATTTTGGAATACTTTTCAACATTAACATCAAACCTAGTAAGCAAAAACTATTTAGGAATCCTTTGAAAACAAAGTGGTCAAAATATTCAGAGTGGAAGAACTTCTTTTCTGACAGTATATCGATAGACTCCGCGGTAGACATGATCACCAAGAAAATGAACTAAGTCTTCTTAAAATTTTGCCCAATCTCTCGCCGTCACAAAACTACCAAAAATTCATGGTGGACGAGTGAACTCAAAAAGCAGAGAACGGTTAGAAAACTACATAACAAGACCAGGAAAAGTAAGCTTGAAATTGACTGGACCAAGTATAGGTCAGATCTAAATACCTATACGAAATCCATAAGGGACGCTAAATTCAACTAATAGTAAACATTTTGTGAAGAAATTGAAAAAGACCAATGATTCAGCTAGACTACGTAGAGTTCTATCCAAGGACCCTGTAATACCCAGCTACCTCAGACGACCAGACAATACCTGGACCGAATCAAGTCAATAATCTCTTGCACTGCTAATGGAAGTTCACTTCCCAGGCTGTAGAGGTCCCGACGACACGACCCTTTACATACATCTCGGAGCCGATTCACAATAGATTCTTGACACCGATGTAGACAGTATGTTTACAGATAGAATGATAACATGGGCTATTAAATCGTTCAAGTCCTACAAATCCGCAGGACCGGACGATATATTATCAGCTATGTTGATATATGCTCTTCCAGCAATTGGTACATGGCTAAAGACAATCTTCAAAAGTTGTCTTAGGCTGGGGTACATACCGCTGAAATGGAAAGAAGTCAGAGTGGTATTCATTCCCAAAGCGGGAAAGACAACACACTCTACTGCAAAGGACTATAGGCCAATAAGCCTCTCATCGTTTATGCTAAAAACGCTGGAGAAAATTCTTGACCAAAACATTAGACTAAAACTAAATGATAACAACCTATGCGCCTACCTTAATAGGAAATCCGTTGAAACAGCACTGCACGAGGTTGTTTCGACAATTGAAAAGAACCTACACTAAAAGGACTTCACACAATCAACATTTTTGGATATCGAAGGAGCGTTTAAAAACGTAAAAACCGAATCCATAAAAACCGCATTAGAGAAAGTTCAGGTAGAAACCAAGCCAACACAGTGGATCTATAAAATCCTAAACAACACAATAATTAATTCACAGTTGGGTATTAAAAAGCGCGGAAAACATTAACTAGGGGTACACCGGCACGAGGGGTTATATCCCCCCTATTCTGGCTTATAGTAGTTGACGAGATTCTAGCAATACTAAGAAATAGAAAATACCTTCTTACTATTAGCAGCATTATGGAAACTGCACTGAAAGAATTGTCAATGTCGGCAGAACAAAACGGCAGGAGTAAATGCCTCCAAGACTGAACTCGTACTCTTCACAAATAAAAGAATAATTGAAAACATTGAACTTCCAAAACTTGATGGCTGCACACTTGCTCTATCTAGTGAAGCGAAATAAAAATATAGAGTTAAAAAAGCACTATGCACTATTCATGCAAGAAAACTGTCGATAAACGATGGGGCATGAGACCAATTTTTACTGTATGGTGGGAAGCGATAAAGAAGACTACATTTCTTAGGGAAATGAGAAAAGTACAAAGACTGGCATGCACCAGTATTACAGGCGCAATGAAATCTATCCCAAAAATAGGGATGGAGATCATAAGGAGTATATCAGCAAAGAACGCTGATCCTGATTCGACTTAGAGAATCAGGATTCTGGAAGCAACTCTCATATGGAAACACGTCTATCCTCAAAGTTTTCAGCTTGATCGAACTCCCAAAAACATTCTATTTAACACCACAGATGGAAATAAATCCAAACTACTCCATTGTAATACCTAGTAGAGAACAATGGAGCGCTATCTCCCCAAGAAGCAATAGCCACCTTCTGGTCTTTACTGACGGGTCTAAATTTGAAGTAGGGAGTGGATCCGGCATTTTCTGCGACTCACTGTAAATGGATCCATCATGAATCCATCAGAGATTACAATCTTTGTGGATAGTCAGGCTGCCTATCCTATCACTGTCGCCGATCACTCATCATGCTAAGTCAAACCCATTCGATAACCATATGCTGGGTTCCCGGACATAGCAATATAGAAGGGAACGAACAACCCGATGAGCTAGCGCGACAGGGTTCTGCACGTAGAATAGAGGATTCATGTTCTTCGACTAGGATTCCATTAGGTGTCCTAAGAAAACAAACGTCGTCTCTGGCCAAACACCAATTACAAAGAACAAAAAGCCTTATAAATAACGACAAAGCTACCCGCATCCTCATCGGTGCCCTGACAGGACATTGTGCAATCGCGCCCAACTACTGCAGGAGTTGCAAAGAAATTGAGAAAGTAGAATCAATCGTACATCTACTAGCGACTGTCCAAATCTGCAAACGCGCCGATTTCAGTACATGGGGAATAGGTTCTTTGGAGAACTGGAAGAAATAGTAGAAGTTCCAATTAAAAATCTGCTAGGGTTCGTAAAAAGATCAGGTTGGTTTCGAAGAAACTAACCCACAGTTGTCAACACAATATAAATACTACACAGATAAAAAGGGAACACAATGGACCACTAGGCCCCCGTAGGTGTTTGATGATAGATTTCAGCAGCACCCCCTTACTAACCTAACCTAACCTACAACTGTTTATCTCAATTTAAGTATTTTTTTGTGTATCTTGTTTAATAATAGTAATAGTTTGGCGCTACAGTCCTGTATAGAACTTCGACCGACCTCTCACCATTTTGAGCTGTGCGTGTTATATTTGTACTCAAAGTGGTGGGACCTACAGTTTATTTCCGAATCCGAACGGCGGGTGTGAGCTTTTCATAGGCAATGTTTTTATTCTCGTAGGTTTGCCATTTACTGCCGAGAGGTAGCGGTATAGAAAAATGTATTCTATGAAAAGATGTTGTTAGCCCCTGTACTGGCTTGAACCGGGGACCTATCGGCTCCCAGTCCAATGCACTAACCACTGAGCTACCGCGGCTAAATAAATAATATAAAATCCTAAACAACACAATAATTAATTCACAGTTGGGTATTAGAAAAGCACGGAAAACAATAACTAGGGGTACACCGCAAGGAGGGGTTATTTCCCCCTTTTCTGGCTTATAGTAGTTGACGAGATTCTAGCAATACTAAGAAATAGAAAATACCTTCCTACTATTAGCAGCATTATGGAAACTGCACTGAAAGAATTGTCAATGTGGGCAGGACAAAACGGCAGGAGTAAACGCCTCCAAGATGTTGTTAGCCCCAGTCCAGGCTTGAACCGGGGACCTTTCGGCTCGCAGTACAACGCACTAACCACTGAGCTACCGCGGCTACGTAAAATATCTATATCAAAGAAATTGTCAAAAATATGTAAAACAAAATATTATCTTAAAATATTACAATTAGATAAAATAGCCGTTTTTGCCCGTTTTATTGCATTATTTTAGCTGCAATGCTAAAAAAAATCTGGCAACACCGCACACGTATTTTATAATGAGTGATGAGAAACATATGAAAATCGTAAAATATTTTGATTAAATTTTGTTATTTTAATATGTCAGTTTTGCCTTTTCTGTCGTTATCGTTGACAAAAGCGGCTCATATTTGGTATAGAAAGGAGTTAAATGTACTCAAAACAGTACAATTGTATCGAACTTATCATCACTGGTACCGTATGTCAAGATAACATAAACTATCTTGAAGGTAACATTTATCTTTGCGAACAAAAACGCTACAAAGCGAACACAAACAGAAAGAAGAGAATACAATAATAACAAATTACGATGTTTATACACACACTATCTCAACGTCAACTTTTTCTTGCTACCCTATATCATCGCATGGTAATAAACAGACGCATGACAGCAGACAAACGACTGACAACAGCCAGACGCATGACAACAGACAGTCGCTTAGCACCACAACCACGAGTGTTCTTTGTTGTACAAAAAATGTCCCGTCAAAAATTTTATAACAAGCTTGGATGCTGCTTTATTCGCAATTTTGTTGTTCCTGCACTTTCAAACAAATCAGCGGATTTGTGAAAAAAAACCCAAAAAAAATATCAGCCAAATGAGGAACACTGTTAAATGTTCATATATTAAAAAAAATATTTTTTGGTTTTATAAGTTATTTGAAAAAAAAAAACACATAGAACTTAACATAAGAAAAACTTAACAATTAACAAAAAACTATGCTTAAAAGTAAAATAAAATAATAATGTGAAATTTCAGTGCATATGCACAATCGACGATCGAACTAGCGTTGCGATGAAAATAGAAACAATATTGTTTTGTCTATTTTATCTTTGGAGTTACATGTGCTTGTTTTCGATTTACCGCTTCAAAAGTGCTTCATATACCTTATATTAAAGATGCTTATATTCTTTAGCCTTGCAAAAAAAAAAACACATCTGCATTAATGATTACGATTATAAATATTTTTCGTGCTTAGCATTGTTAATTGTTCTTAAATATCATGAATTCTTTTTAATTTCTTTATTACCTTAAAAACAAAATAAATACCTAAAATGATAAACAACGCAAGTCTTGCTTTTCTTGCAGTGTTAGTATTGCACTCGCTCTTGTTCTTGCACTTCTTATCTTGCTCTTGCAAGAAAATCTCGATCTTGTTCTCGCAAAAAATGCAAGAATAAGAGCAAAATGCAAGACATATACCTCATTTCATATGACCCAAACATTTAATATGCAAGGCGAGAGGCAATAGAAAACTTTAAACGCGTTTTCTGCAAATTAGCTTTTTGAGTTATGACACACAGAAAAAAAAAAGTTCACACTGTTAATGAATTTGTTCATCAATGTTATGAATGTGTCATCACGACTCAACAAAACACCAAATTTATTCTATTTATGAATCGTTCATAAAACCGTAATGAAAAAGTTTATAATATTGATGAACGCATTCATAATATTTATGAAAAATGCATGGTATTTATGAACTCTAAAACTATTTAAAAATAAATTCTATTTTTTTTTCTTATATTATTTTTATATTATTATATTACTTTTTTTATTTTATTTTATTTTAATTTTTTTTAACTACTTACATTTTACTTTATATCTACTCTTGCTATTTATTGTTCATCGACGTTACACTCATAAGAAAATGTCCCATTAAGTACTTAATGGTACGATCTTTGATCTTATGGTTCATGTATTAATAGTTTTTTCTTTTTAAATCAAAAGTTTTCTAATTAATTTGATAGTATTCGAAAAATTCAGTACCATAAATTTAAATATTTCAATGTTATTACTTTTAATAGAATAAATACTAGTGTTTTAATGGTTTCCTCCTATAATAATAAACGTTGCATAAAATACATAGACACGAATATAGAATTGTTCGTTTTGTACGTCATTCTGCGTGTTTGTGTTTGCTCAAAATGGTTGCATGCATGTTATTAAACGAGGCGTTGGTAAGAACTCAATGTATTTAATGTAAATTTATTATATTTAACGTTTTTTCAATTTATTACAGATAATTAATAATACAATGAACTTTTAATATGGCGACGGACTCAAAAATAAATGCAGACCCAAGTATTACAATCAATTATTGTAAACTGAAGCGAACATTAAATGTGTTATAGGGGCCTGTTATGATAGGCGAAGCGAATGTACTTGGCGAAACGAACGCTTTGGCGGAGCGATTGCAATTTGGCGAATGAACAGGCGAATGTACTAATTTTTATGGTTTTAAAAGTGAGAAACACTTGCAACATTGACGGATAAAATTACGCATTTCAGAGTTGAAAAAAATAGTATCATGTTGCGAGCTTTTAGTAATGCCTTTTTTTTGTAAAATTAGTAATTGTTAAAGTCCATAATTAATTGGTTATCATATGAATGTTTGCTATTATCGAATTTAGTTCAATTTAGTCTTCTCGAAAATTTGGTAAATTGAAATGTCGATTTATTTTTTAGTACATATATAAGAAAATTTGAATTTTGAATGAACAATCAAATTTTTATTGGGATATTGATTTTTTGTGGAAAACAATATTTTATAAAAAAAAATTAATTAAAAAAAAAAAAAAATAGTTTATACTGGACACATTTTTTTAAAGTTACATGTGATTTTTAAGTAATAAAAATTTTAAAAATGAATTCAATTTAAGAACGTGGATTTATTTATATAAACTCAATCGTTTGAGTGGATTTTATACTGTTAGTTTAATAGAATTCAGATTTTGTAAAAAGATTTATTCTCGGTCAAATGGATTTTATATGATTGAAATTTATAGTACGCACAATTTGATTGTAATGAATGTAAAAAATTGTGAAAAATGTTAGTTTTAAATTTAGATAATCTGTTAAATTTGAAAAAATTAGAAAATAAGGGCAATTTATGGAATTATCGGAAAAGAATATTAAGTAAAAAATAAATGTTATATTTTAAATCATTGGTAATACTAGTGAGAATACCTATTTGGACCATTGTATTGCTTTTTCTGTGTCCTTTCTACTTTTTGAGTTAAATGCATTTAAAAAACTTAATTGTGATTGATTTGTTTGCGCCTCAAATTAGGCGCATTTGAATATTTTGCGCCGTTTTCTATATTTTGCGCCCTTCTGTAGAGGCGCCAAAATTTTGTAAATTATGCGCATTTGCAATTTTATGCTTTTTTAAAAATGTTTCGCCTTTCTCTATATTTTGCATCCTTCTGTAGAGGTGCACAAATTTTGTAGATTAGGCGCATCTGCAATTTTATGCCTTTTTGAAAATTCTGCGCCTTACTCTATATTTTGCGCCCTTCTATAGAGGCGCAAACATTTTGTAGAATAGGCGCATCCGCAATTTTATGCTTTTTTTGAAAATTTTGCGCCTTTCTCTATATTTTGCGCCCTTCTATAAAATTTTGTAAATAACGAGCATTTGCAATTTTATGCTTTTTTGAACATTTTGCGCCCTTCTGTAGAGGCGCAAACATTTTGTCGATTAGGCGCATCTTCAATTTTATGCTTTTTTTGAAAATTTTGCGACTTTCTGTATATTTTGCGCCCTTCTATAAAATTTTGTAAATAAGGCGCATTTGCAATTTTGTGCTTTTTGAAAATTTTGCGCCCTTCTGTAGAGGCGCAAAAATTTTGTAAATTAGGCACATTTGCAATTTTATGCTTTTTTGAAAATTTTGTGCCCTTCTGTAGAGGCGCAAACATTTTGTAAATAAAGCAAATGCGCCTCAAATTATGCGCATTTGCAATTTTATGATTTTTAGAAAATTTTGCGCCTTTCTGTATATTTTGCGCCCTTCTATAAAATTTTGTAAATAAAGCGCATCTGAAATTTTATGCTTTTTTGAAAATTTTGCGCCCTTCTGTAGAGATGCAAAAATGTTGTAAATTAGGCACATTTGCAATTTTATGCTTTTTTGAAAATTTTGCGCCATTCTGTAAAGGCGCAAACATTTTGTAAATAAGGCGCATTTGTAATTTTATGCTTTTTTGAGAATTTTGCGCCTTTCTCTATATTTTGCGCCCTTCTGTAGAGGGGCAAACATTTTGTAAATTAGGCGCATTTGCAATTTTATGCTTTTTTGAGAATTTTGCGCCTTTCTCTATATTTTGCGCCCTTCTATAGAGGCGCAAACATTTTGTAAATAAGGCGCATTTGCAATTTTATGATTTTTTGCAAATTTTTCGCCTTTCTCTACAGTTTCCGGGGGGCGATCACCCCCCCCTCCCCCCCCTGGATCCGCGCTTGCGTATAGGGAAAAAATTAAAAACGAAGTTCGAATCAGCACATTAAAATTATGTATAAATGATATGAATGAAGACAGGAAGGAATAAAAGTGCTCATTTTGCCGAACAGTTTTAGTCGAAAGTAACGTAATTTTGGACAATTGTGAATTTGTTAAAAGTCAAAAAGCATGTTATTCATTATTTTTGACGTCAGTGTTTTAAGATTTTAGTCCATTAAATGTTAGATTTACTTTATCACGAAATTTTGTATAAAATGATTGAAAGACTTTTGAATTAACTACTAAAAATTGATCTACTAGCGTAATTTGTATGCCCAATTTCGACGTTTACGATTTTTTTGAATAAAACAAGATTGAAATATTTGAGATTTG
The DNA here is from genome assembly GCA_951804985.1 of Dryomyza anilis. Classification (NCBI taxonomy): domain Eukaryota; kingdom Metazoa; phylum Arthropoda; class Insecta; order Diptera; family Dryomyzidae; genus Dryomyza; species Dryomyza anilis. The sequence goes on along the minus strand of OX638135.1, from coordinate 73,838,841 downwards.
CTAACTTATAATGTAAAGCACCCAGAATGCATCCTAATTCAGGCCCTGTTAAAGGAATTTTCAAAATTGACATGTACATATAATTTGTGTTCGGTTATGCATGTTTTGAATAAAATAAAAATAAGTCTGACATTATAACCAACGCTTACCGAAATATAGAATCCTCAAAAACGTGGTTTTTCGTTTTTCTCAAATATCCTTGAAACTGGACGTGTTGGGAAAAAACTGAAAACGCCATTGTTCTTAGAATGTCCATATCCATAAGAACATGTAACTTTCATTTCTGGTGGTAAAATGAGTGCGCACAGTGTTATAAATAAAATACGGTCTTAAAAAATATGTTTATGAATTCAAATCCAAAAAGCAAACAACGAGCTGCTTGCACAAGTGTCTCGGTTTTGCTCTACGGATTTACTGACGGCGCTGCTCTTCCTCGGTCCTCTCTGTGTAAAGGTGCAGCATGACACGGTGCGCTTATTTTAAGGTGAGTTTTGTAAATGTTAAATATACTTAAAAGCTAATTTTCAAATAAAGGGCTCACTGCGCTATATACTCGGGATACACAATCATATAGTTGCGCCGCTTAAGGAAGAGTTTGTGTTTCGTGCCTGCATGACGTCGCTTCTGCTGCAATCGTTCTCACCAATGAGGGTGATCTTTGTGACGCCGCTCTTCTTTACCACCACGCATGTTCAATTGTCGAGCGGCCTAGTCTCGGCATGGAGCTGAAGTTGGCGCTTGTGATATCGTGTAAGTGAGCTAATATTTTATTAAGACACCTTTTAATTTCATCTTCTAGGTTTTCAGTTAATTGGATCACGCTCTTCGGCTTCTATTCGGCATATTTATTTGCACACACCGGTCACTTTGTAACACCTTTTCTCGTACAAGCCTCCTGCAAATACATGGATTTTCCCGATCTACTGGAATTTTTTCAAAAATTTTCAAAAAAAAAACACAAAATGGAAAAGGCGCTTAAAATGCAAAATATTTGCGGCTTTTAAAAAGATCGCAAAATATAGAAAAAGGCGCCAAATTAAAAAAAAAAAAAAACACAATTAATTTACAGAGTAAATATGCGTCATATTCATTTTTGGTTTGTTTTGATAATTTAGCGCTTGTAAAGACGGTAAAATTCTCTAAGTTATGCGCTGTTTTAATTTTGATTGTTATTTGAATAGTTTACGCCTTTTTGAGCTTTTTTCTCTACATTGCGCCTTGTGTAAAAATAACTAACTATTTCCAGATTACTAATATTCTGTAAATTACCTTTTTAATTGTTCGCTTTTTTTTTAATTTTACGACTTAAATAAACTTTTTGACATTTTAATCTTCGTTAAAATTGCCCAAAATATCGGGTAACTTTTATTTTAAAGTTTACTTTAAATCGTCTACGAATATGCGCCATTGTATTTTGGCAAAGATTCTGAAGATTACACAATTCGAGTTTTAAGTGTTTTGAGATCTATATCAAAATGTCCCAAGACAAAAATTTTAGGCAGTTTAGACAGTTTAGAAACATTTTTTCGACATATTTTCAAAATAGATAGGCGGAGTTTGTATCACGAGCTGTCTGCCCGATCCCAAAATATGCGGTGAATCTGTCATTAAAATTCCACAAAATTTTACAACCTGCTATACACTTCCCAAAATATTCCATTTATCTGTGTGTTGGCCGGAAATATTCCTGAAAAATGACATAAATTTTGTCTCGGAGTATCAATATTAAATCGAATTTAAACATTATAGGCGCATATCCACAGACAATTTTAAGTTTTTAAAAAATATACATATATTTTTTGTATATCTTCGTTGTACAACTATAAGTCTAAATACCATTTTTGATAGTTTGATAAAAGTTCGACAATTCATATTTTTAGATGTGTTGGTGTATTTTTCATAATTAAAAATCAAATATTCACAAAATATAGTTTTTAAATATGTCCAATCGGCACTGCGCTAAAAGGTTATGATTGTTTCAAATTATAATTGAAGAAGTTATTAACAAAAAAAATCGATATTGAAACAAAATTTATTTGATGACTTTTAGTTCTATAACGACGATTTATAATCCGATTTTTACGTTTTTAGTATTTTTGAAATTAAAAAAACTGTTGTAAATTAATTTAATAATTGGTGAAGTAACTTTTACCTTTTGAATAAATGGTACAAAAATCTAGGTTAAATATAAAACTTAAGATTGGTACAAATCGTACAATTGGTACAAATGTTATACTTAAAAAAAAATCAAATTCAAATATTTTTGGTTTTCGAAATATGCTGTTAAGTGAAAATAATCATTAAAATACATTGTGTATATCTGAAGTAGTTTTCCAACGAGATGTCGGTATTGATCACCTTTAATATAATACACAAATTGAATTTTGTTTCCAAAGGGTACTGAGATATGTACACCTTCCTAAAATCATAGCCCAAAAATAATTAATTTTTTCAAATTTATATGTAAAAAGTCATTGTAAGAAATGATGGCACTGTAAAACAAATGGTACCATTAGATAACATTCGATGAACATTTTTAATTTATTGTCTTATTTTTATTATAGGACTGTTAAATTTTAAAGTATTTTTTAATAATAATATTTGAGAAATATAAATAAAAGTTTGATTAATATTATTAAAGTCAAAAATAATTATTTTTGATAAATACTTTCAAAATTCAAATATAATTTTTATTTTAGATACATATTTATTAAAACCAAAATTAATTATTATTTTTGATATATATATGTAAAAAAAGTCTTTACTCCTACCAAAAAATCTCCAAACAAATAAACAAATTGGCTGAACTTTAGATAACCGGATGAAGTGAAATATTTTTTCTTCAAACTATCCCCCATGTTTGGGTCCCAGACTAAATTGGGGCTCGGTCGAACTTGTGGTACCCCAGATAAATCGAAACTTTATACACCTACCTATATGAACATGTAGGTACTGAAATGAAAGATATTGATCTCACGATTAATATGTTCATGATCCGATAACCCCAGTACCTCAGGACCCTTTTTAGTTTTAACAACTGAGTTCATTTTATACACGAATAATACTTTTGTATTTATGTTTTAAAAAATAAAAAATTTAATATTTTATAAAAAAATTTCGTCTGCGGCGCTTCTTCGATATTACTTGCCAACGAAATATTATAATTAACTGTTGGGCCACTTCTAGAAAATTTTAAAAAAACCTTTCAGCGTTACCTATTCATTTCAAAATTTTCTTCGTCATTTTGATAAATAATTAAATATTTTTCTCAACAATCAGCATTTCATTTTAATTTTATTTTTTACATAATTACAAATCCAAAGCTTTGGTTATTAGATCATAAAAATAACCATATAATTACAAATGTGGCATTATTACATTTCATTTGAGTACCTATATGATCAAATATGTAGATGCACCGGATATCGTTTTTTCTAGGGTACCACAGATCCGACCGCACCCTTTTTTTTTTTTGTTTTTAAGGCAAATAAAACGGTTGATTTAAAGAAAAAAAGTTGCTTTAAAGAAGTACAGTTGTATAAAATATAAAGTACAGAAAATTTAAAAAAGGGCGCAAAATAAATTTTTGGGGCGCATTTTAGAAAAAAATGGAAAAAAGGCGCAAAAAAATCAATCGTCCCCCCAAATCATACTTCTGGATCCGCCCCTGGTGACCGGATTTTACTATTACTATTGTAGGTAATCTATTGCCAACTATAATAGTAGTAAATTCCCACCATTTTTTGTTAGGGTGGACTTTTGGACGTTTGCTTCGCCAAAACCATTCGCTTTGCTAATCACAATAAGACCCATAACCCTTTGGCAAAGAGAAGTGTCTTTTTTGTGTGTGATTTTTTAAAGTGAATTTCAATTTCGACATTTAAATAAAATAAATTAACTAAAATCCACTTTTGTTTTAATAAATTATTAGGAAAAATGCCTAATAATTTATTAAATGCCATAAAATTAATAAAAATGATCATTAAATATTTATAGGTCTTTCTTATTGTAATTAAAAGAGCACATTATAAAATATATAATAAAGAACCTATTGTATTAACAGTTCTTATATTACTGAAAAAATGGTACGCATCCTATTGAGCAATTTTAATGGTATAGAATCTTGTGTTTCTATTGAAATACTATTAATTTACCATGTTTTTTGAGGGTACCTGCGTCAAACGTTTTTTAGGAGTTGTAAACAACAAAATATTTGCTATATAAGTACCAAATGACATAAAAAAAATAGAACTGTATCTGCCATCATCGTCTATCAACGCGTCGCGCGAACAGTGAAAATAACAGTGTTGCCGCACTGTTTAAGCATTTAGCTAAATTTTGTTGACATATATTTTAAAAGATTTACAACAAAAAAATATATATATTTACAATAAAAAATAAAACATATTTTTACTTGTTAAGTTTACGATTTTATAAATTTTGCAAATTTGTATTTAACAAGTAAAAAATGCATTTATTTAATCGAAAAGGGGTTATAAAGAGGATACATGGCTCTATACAACAGTATATACATACTTTTTAAAAAATTTTAAACTAAGTATTTTATTCATAATAATAATTTGTTTTTCTTATATCTCGCTAACAAATTTTTTCACGCAAACAATATTTTCTTTTGTTAGAAATTTTAAAATAAAAGAAGACCAAAATAATGGGAAATTAAAAAATTGGATGAAATTTAAGATGACCAAAATTTTCTATTTTTTCGGTAGATTTCTATAATCGTGAGTCGAAGTCACAATTTCCATTAAAATAATGTTTCAATGACGCGGATTTTTTTATATTTGAGCTATTCTGAAATGCACTTTCCATCGAAATTTGAGTATTTGACGGAAAGAATCGAATTGATTTCGTTAAACAAAAAATCATTACATTGTGACTTAAATACCTATTTACAATTTAAATATAAAAAGTAAATAAGTTTTTAACTTAATTATAAATACATTATGTTAGCAATGTTTTAAAATTAATAAATTTACGGAACGTGCACTCGTGAGTGCAACGATATTTAAAAAAAACCGATCACAGCCAAGCGGCGAAAAGAAAAAGTGCAGTTCCCCCAAACGTGAAATTTGAAAATGTTTGCTTTCTCATTCACAGTGCTAGGGTATGAAATTCGCGGTACAACTGCGTGCAACAGCGGAGACAACATTCACAATTCTGCACGGAGCACTATTTCACACTGCCATATTTCACAGCCATATTGCCCAAACGCACCAAAACTGGGTGAAATTCATTATTTTTTAACATTCATTGGTGTACTAAAACGAGTTGGTAAAGTTAGATCACATGGGTAAGTTCGGTCACATGGGACGGACTTTATAGTCGGTTGGGCCCGACTATGGGATACCGTACACTTTGGTGAGAATATTAATGTGGGGAATTTAATTGTATGCCTACCTTTAAAGTTCTTAATTATATTAAACATTATTACACTCAAAATATTATTTACATATAAAATTTATGACGACGAATATCGCAATAATTTAAAAAATTGATGTAAAAATTAAAAAAAAAATCAAAAAATGTTGAAACATGTAGAAAAATAAATGTGGGCGGATCACGCCAATTTTTAAAAAATATGTAGAGATTTAAGGCTAATATTTCATAATTTTGTTTTCAATAATTTGCGAATAAAAAGTCCACTATGAAAAAGCGAGAAGTAATAAAAAAATCAAATGTGGGCGTCTCACTCCCATTTTTGTACGACATATTTTAAGGTGAATTCTAACAATACATTTTAAATTTTATAAGTATATCTTGAATACTTTTCGAGTTATTGGATCGTAAAGAGTTATATAAAAGTGACTTGTATGGGAGATGGGCCTGTCCGTTGGCCGATTTGGCTCAATTCCATTAACAAAACACATCGAAACGAAATTTCATTGCATTCCAAGCATGATTTCTCAAGTTATCGTGTCTCCTAAGGGGCGTTACAATATATGCACAAAGTTAATATACAAATTCATAAATAGTATGAACTTTTTTTTCTGTGTATACTGAGATCCATTCATTCCGGTTTTAAACAACTCAGCAGGCATATCATCCGATCCTGCGGCTTTGTTTTTTTCAGCTTGTTGATGGCTGTGCAGACCTCATCACGGTCAGGCGGCGGTATGTCAACGCCGTCGTCAGCAACTTGGGTTGTCAAGCTGTCTTCTCTATCGACGGAGTAGTTGTTGTCATCGCCTGCTAGAAGATGAGAGAAGTGTTCTCTACATAGTCTCAGTGTACCCTGGACATCTGTTACTAGATTCCCGTAATCGTTCTGACAGGAAGAGGGTCCGGTCTTCAAACCTTCATTCAGGCGTCTTATCTTCTGAAAGAAATTTCAAACTTCGTTCATGTCGCCGTGCATCTCAATATATTCACACTCGCGTCTTTCTAATACTCTTTTCTTGCGCCTGAAAAGATGTTTCTCTTCTTTGTACCGCTCCATCGCGGCTCGCGTAAATACCGACTGGGTGGCTCTATATGCAGCGTCTTTCTCTGCAGTGACTGCGCGACACTCTTTGTTATACCACTTGTTCCGTAGTGAGCGTTAGAAACCAAGCACCTCTTCGGCAGCCGTACTCATTGAGGGGAAGACATGTGTTCACTGCGCGCAGATATCATCGAGAGGGGGAGTGACTTATGTAAGCAGGTGTGAGAGTCGAGCGGCAAGGCATAGTCGTGGGTTTACGTGCATTTTTCGCACCGCAAAAAATTGATAACTTTGTTAAGCATCCGTAGACTTTTACCAGTTTTTTTACATATATTTAAGAAGAGTTTCTCACCTTTAATTTATTAACAATGATCCGATCTAGAAAGGCCGAGCTTGATGTTTTCCGTAGAAAATTGCATTTTACAAAGCCATTTGGATTTGCGTAAAAAAATACCCGCGTTTTTCATTTCAAATTAAATAAAAAGCATTTAATTTTATTACGTGCGTATTTATATTCTTATATTAAAAACATATTATTATAGAAACATTTTTAATTATATTTGATAATAACTAGAGATGGGCGCGTGCCTGTTTTTGATGGTACGGGCACGCCGATAGGTGACACGCACGAGCACGAACCCGACGAGTAAATTTGCTGGCACGCACGAGAAGCACGATAAAACACGGTATTTTAAAAGACACGAAGAAACACGGAAAAACACCACAAAACACTGAAAAACACGAAAAAAACACGAAAAAAACACGGAAAACATGAAAAGTCTGGCGAAACGTGAAAAATAATACAGGAACAGTTGAGATTTTTGGAACAAGAATCGTTATTAAAAAGGTGTTGAACTGGAATCGGAACATATATATTTTTTCTGGTTGGAATCGGTACCGTTATTTTAAAAATAAGTAAAACTAAAGCAAAAGATTTTTAAGAAAAGGTTAAGTAAGGAAGTAAGGGTTTTTTTTTAAATTGGGTTAGAAACTATAAAAAACATCTTTTATGGACGAGTGCCTGAAGGCACGAACACACACACACGGAGATTTGCACCCACGAACTCAGGAAAGCACGACATGCGCCCATCTCTAATAATATCCACTAACAAAATTATATAATATGTGTCCATGCTGGAACATTAATAAAAATAGAATAATAAAAAGTATTTACTTTAAAATTTTATATCCTACGTAATAATATTGTTACGAAAAGATGTAATTTGCCCCATAGTGCAAGCATTCAACAATAATAAATGAGACGCAAAACAATTCAGCGCACTAAGCAATGTGTTAGAAAGAGACGGAAGATCATTCAGCGTACTGAGCAATGTGCGAGAAAGAGATGGAAGATCAGCACATTAAAACATATGAGTGCGATTGAGATGCCAATAGCATGCGTCATTCACGAAACGAGTAGTAGGTTCTCGAAACAAGTCGAAACTTGTCGAAACGTGTCGAACTGATGCCTGCAGTATATCCCAAGCAACCACGGCTCGACAATTGCCACAAACTATTGTGGCATATGTGTACCTTTTAAGTAACCTCTGACCCTAGTGTTGCAAACTAATAATATGTAGTCCCAAAGAGGTGACTAATAACATGTATGAAACATACGCAATAATATGTCGCAATGCTGTGATATATAAGTCATTCATTCAGATAATGGAACATATAAAATAAAGGACGGAGTTAACTTTGTTTCTATTAGGTGGCAAAAAGTGGAAAATTATTAAATGTATTATGTTCCATATATGTGGCAAGTATAGAATGAAGAACCTAATAGGAACATGTTTATATATAATGTAGCTAATTAACTATAAAATTTAATAAATGAATATTATTATACACGACATATTTATAACATTCACTACATATGTTTATGGAAAGTTGTGTTGCAAAAATATACATCCCCAAAAGCATTATTTAAAAAATAAAAAAATCACAATTTCAATAAATTTTCACAAATTGCATTTTTTTTGTGTGCGCGTAAAAATTAGAGGGTCTTTAACCCGAAAACTTGAACCGTTTGTTAAATTAAAATTGTAGTTTGTCGAAAAATCTATTCGTAAAGACTCTATTTATATGCCATGCATAGTTTTTATTACAAGACAAACATTCACGTTAATGGCACTACGTAGGATATTTATTATTTATATTTACATATATTACATTATTACATAAATTACATAAATTATACATAAATTACAGTTCAAGTTCCAAATAGGTGAACCGAAACTTTAATGGAACAAAATTTGAGGCAACTAAGCCTCGCCCCGGGGCTTTTTGACTGGCAATTGGGTAGAAAGTAAGTAAATTTCGCATGATTTAGAACAAACACTTTAATGGCAACTTAAGTTGCCACAAAGTGGTTACTTGGGATAAGGCAGCCGCATCTGAGACACATCACTTCAGTTGTGATTTGATAGTGAACTAGTGCATCTCTTGATGTGTTAATTGTTTATAAAAGTCCCATACAAATATTTTCATTTCATGACAAAATGTACAATCTGTGTATAAATATGTAAAGTAAAGTCTCAAAAATGAAAACAAAAATTCATGTTGAAGTCTATTTTCTTTAGATCTCAATGTAAGCTTTTCAAAAACAAAAGAATTTTAAAAATCGGATGACTTTTGGTTTTTTTACAAGTCTTGAAAAATGTTTTACCTTCTTCGATTTAAGTGAAATTTGGGCAACTGATAAAAGGTATTGAGAAATGAATTGATGATTTTAGAAATCATTGAAATCAAATAGGTAAAATCTCAAAATTTACTTTTTTTGGTCGATTTGGTGTGGAATGGCCCATATACAAACTACAATTTTAAAACTTAAGTTCTCTCAAGTATTCTCTGTACAACACTTTTTAAATTTTTATAATCGGTTGAGTGGTTCTGAAAATACTTAATTTCACAAGATTTACGAGAGTTTGGGCACACTGTGCGACGCAGAACCATGTCCTTAATTTGTTTATACAACAAACAGAACATTTGAAATATAACCAAAAATTGTACGATATATTTTTCCTCATTGTGGGATAAGATATGAACTGGGTTATATCTAACCAGCTAACTATTATGTACATATTAGTACATTAGTGTGTAGCATTTTTCTAATGAAACTTTCTTTTATAACAGCTTCTTCTTGTTTCTTTTTTTATTTGTACCTTTACTTCGTATTTATTAATGAAGCGAATCAATACCTCACTGGCTGTTCAATCGGATACTTTTTGTTGGAACTGATTATAGAAATGTATGTATATAAATCAATTAGTTAGTTGTTGCTCAAGGTAAACACAGGTGTTGTACTCAAATGGGCTCATTTAATGATAATAATTAATGCAAAACTATTTCCAAATATTGTTGTAAAAATATCAACGTAAATAAATTTTGTTATGCGTTACATGCATCACAAGTCCGTCGAAAAAGTGCTTTATGCATATCTTATGAAATTGATGTTATTATCAGGGTTCGATGATCTTTGATGATGAAAATAATTTGTATCTTCAATTTTTCTCATCATTGAATGATGAGAAAAAGCAGAACCAAGCGAATTCTCATCATTTGAAGATGAAAATGAATGATGCGAAAAGATGAAAAAAATTGTGAGAAAAAAGATGAGAAAAGATGACAAATATGATGAAAAAAATGATGAGACAAATGATGATAAAATGATTATAAAAATATGAAGACAAATGAGAGAATAGACACATCCGATTGCTGCTGAATGATATGTAAGCAATGTTTTCGACATGTCCATTGAAAATGATGTCCATTGAAAATAAGGTGCGCATGTCGATATTAGGCAACAACACAAGATGAAGCTCTACATATAATATGATTCGATCGCTAAAAGAAATCAGAGCCAATATAAAGGATAATACTTCCTATAATTTTGAAATTAATTGGGCGTTTATGGAAAATTTCTGCGTATCGTTGAAACCTGTCTCAGATTGTACCAATGTTACAAACAGAGCAGTTGGTAATGGGAGATTTCTACCGTGAATGGCTTGTTTGTGAAACAGACTTGGAGGAACTTCACCTTAACAACATTTATGCGAAAATGCTTTTAGACGCGATGAAAATAATAAAACGGATACTGCTAGAAAATGATGCATTTCTAGCTGCTATTTACATAGATCCAAGATATTGCTAAGATTTTGGTTCAACATATTTAACTGAATCTCAAAAGCGCAGAGCAGTTGTAAGCATAATTATATTCCTTAATTTCAGGATCACTTTATGACCATTTTAAAATTAATAAATGAATTTAATCCAAGTTCAGTGAGTTAACAAATATTACCAGAACACTCCTCATCGACATCAAAGCCAGAAGGCAGATATAGCAAACTAGAAGAGAAACTTTCAGCTAAAACACCATCAACGTGCAAAAACCAGAATATAAAATAAAAAAAAATACGTCGATAGACTGCCAATTTAGGAGATATAGCTGACATTGAATTGTCTCTTCCAGCTACGCAAGTTTCCGTTGAACGGGCTTTTAGTGCATTACCTATAATACATACTAGGTTAAGAAATAAATTAAGTAGGGATAATTTAGAAAAGTTATTATTAGTAAAATTAAATCATAATACTATTGAACAGTTACATTTTTAATAAACAAATGTTAATATTTATTTTCATATAAACAATATCAAATATTCATCAAACAAAAACAACCCAAAAATAAAAATGTCCATGGTTATCCTAGACATGTCCATGAGCACCTCATCCATTCTCCAGTGGACATGTCCAAAATCATTTTTATAACATTTCAAAAAAAATAAAAAAAAAAATTGTCCAAGGTCATCATGGACATGTCAAGGAGCACCTCATCCTCCAGTGGCCATGTCCAAAATAATTTTTAAAACATTGCAAAAAATAAAGAAGAAAAAAATTGTCCAAGGTCATCATGGACATCTCCAGGAGCACCTCATCCTCCAGTGGACATGTCAAAAATCATTTTTTTAACATTTCAAAAAATAATGAAAAAATAAAATTGTCCAAGGTCATCATGGACATGACCAGGAGCACCTCATCCTCTAATGGACATGTAAAAAATCATTTTTATAACATTTCAAAAAATAATGAAAAAAAAATATTTTGTCCAAGGTAAACAAAAAATTATTACAAATGTTGTACTTAAAAAAAAATTCAATTAAAATATTTTGGATTTATGGTTTCCGAAATATGCTGACTTGAAAAGTGAAAAATAATCATTAAAAATACATTGTGTATATCTGAAGTAGTTTTCAAAAGAGATTTCGGTATTGATCACCTTTAATATGATACACAAATTGAATTTTGTTTCCAAAGGGTACTAAAGAGACCAAAAATAATTATTATTTTCAATTTTGTATGTAAAAAGTCATTGTAAGAAATGATGGCACTATAAAACAAGGGGTAATATTAGATAACATTCAATTAACATTTTTAATTTATGGCCTTATTATACCCTACACTAAGAGTGAAAGGGTATATTCAGTTTGGTACGCCGTTTGTAACACCCAGAAGGAAGCATCTCCGGTATGGAAAAGTATATATATTCTTGATCAGCATGACCTCCTGAGTCGATTTAGCGATGTCCGTCTGTCCGTCCGTCTGTCCGTCCGTCTGTCCGTCTGTCTGTCCGTCTGTCTGTCTGTTGAAATCCCTACTACTTTTAAAATTGAAGTGCTAGATAAATGAAACTTAAAACTTAGATTACTTATATACCTACGCTGTATGTGCGAAAAAATTGGCGAGATCGGTCCATTGTGACCTATGATCGGACCACTTATGTTCAAATACCTCATATAAAATGTACATATAAAGATCAATTTTTATGTATACGTGCTTAGATAAACTTTTTTGGTTAAATATATATTGACTCATGCTCAAATACATGATAATAATGTTTTCCGGCGAAAAGACTTGTGGTTCACAAAAAAAAAAATCGAAATTCGGTACACCTACCCATTTGTAAATATGGGTATCAAATGAATGGAAATTCTTCAGCGATTGAGTGTTTGTAGTTATTTTCAGGATTCGTATACCCTGGTGACCTATATTTGAATGGTAACCACACATATGTGTAGGGTATTTATAGTCGGCTTAGACCGACTATAATTTTGATAATCCTAACTATCATAATTACACCTACTTTAAAATTGCCCCTGTGATCTAACCTTCCCAACTGGTTTTTATTATAGGACTGCTAAATTTTAAAATATTTTTTAATAATTATATTTAGTGATGATCATTTGCAAAAACAAGGCAAGAAGTAATCTTGTTCTTGCACGCTAAGTCTTGCTCTTGTTCTTGCATAGGAACATATGATCTTTGTCTTGTTCTTGCAATACCTTTATTGCTCTTGCTTGCAAGAATCTTGCAAACTTTTACTTTTTAAATAAAAGATCGACGACAAATATCTTAAACTGCATATTAATTATGAAAACGAATAGAATTTGAACACTAATTGTATTTAAGTTACTTATTATCAATTTCTTCAACAAAAAATAAATTATTTTACTAACAAAAAAAAATCCAATAACATAAAAATTTGAATTACATTTTAACATGAATTAACTAATAAAAAATAATTGTATAAATCAAGTGATGTTGACGAGACAATTCAAAATAATAAATAAGAGGAATACTTCGTAAAGGCATATTTCTGTTTTCGTCAGAGATTAAAAAAATCAGTATGCTTACACGTACCGTATGTCAAGAGAACACAAATAATATCTTTGCGAACACAAACTCAAACGCTACATAGCGAACACTAACAGAAAGAAGAGAAAACAACAATAACGAATAACAATGCGTATACACACACCTTCATAACGACAACTCTTCGTTGCTATCCTATATCATCGCATGGCAACAAACCGACACATGTCAACGGACAGACGTGTAAATGTTCATATATTATTTTTTTTGTTTTTATAAGTTAAATGAAATTTTGCACATATAAATTAACTTAAGAAAAACTTCATGATTAACAAAAAAAACTATATCTAAAAGTAAAACAAAAATAATAATGTGCGTATGCACAATCGATGTACGAATTAGCGTATCCAAAAAAAAGAGAAATAACATTGTTTTGTCTATTTTAACTTTTTGAAGCGACTTTTGAAAAACTTTTGAAGCTATTTACTGCTTCAAAAGTGCTTCACAGACCATATTTTTTTAAGATGCTTATATTCTTTAGCCTTGAAAAATAAAAAACACACATATTCATTAATGTTCACGTTCATAAATATTTTGCACGCTTTCCATTGTTACTTGTTTTTCAATATTTTGTAATATCATGAATTCTTTTGAATTTCATTATTACCTTAAAAACATAATAAATACATTAAAATGATAAAAAAACGCAAGAGTCTTGCTTTTCTTGCATTTCTTGCCGTGTTAGTCTTGCACTTACATTTCTTATCTTGCTCTTGTTCTTGCAAGAAAATCTCGATCTTGTTCTCGGTCTTGCTCTCGTTCTTGTTCTTGCGAAAAAATGCAAGTACAAGATGCAAGAACAAGAAATTTTTGATCATCACTCAACGGATCCAATTGCACTATTTTTGCAAATATATTGCTAAAAAAAATATTCAGTTTATTTAACGATTAATATTTGTAATTTAAATACTGCGGTATCAGAGCTTTTAAATCCTGTAAGTGTGCGTTTTTTGTTTTCGAAATCTTTAAACGTGAATCTAAATTTTTCTAATAGTCTTGAACGCTGAAAAAAATGGCTCTCCCAAACATAATTTTGCAAGTCTTTGGAGCTTTATGGAAACAAAAGTATTATTGCATTGCCAAACATAATTATAATAACAGCCAAACATATTTATGTTCAGAATGAATAATTTTCGGCGTTCTTGCAAACTATTTACATGTAAACATATTTATGTTTACATTTAATTTTATTGTAAAAAAGTTAATTTTGTGCTAATATCTTTTTTACACAATATTCATTTTTTTCCCTTTTTTTCATTTACATCTTTTTTATTTATATTATATAGTTATAAACTTAAACTTTTATTTTTATTTTATTACACATCTTTTATTTATACTTAAAAATTTTATTTCCATCTATTGTTCCTATTTTGAGTTCAGTGAATTACAGATGAAATGGATATTTCACAAACAGCCACTATCTGGTATTAACAGTATTACAGTACTTAACAGTACTTACAGTACTTACACAAATTTTTCCACCAAAAAGAACTTTTGAACTATATGAAAAGTATTAATCTTATTGTTACTGAGTGCTAAAAGTAATAATAATAATAATAGTTTGGCGCTACAGTCCTGTATAGAACTTCGGCCGAGCTCTCTCACCATTTTGAGCTGTGCGTGTTATATTTGTACTCAAAGTGGTGGGACCTACAGTTTATTGCCGAATCCGAACGGCGGGTGAGAGTTTTTTCATAGGCAATGGTTTTACTCTCGTAGGTTTGCCATTTACTGACGAGAGGTAGCGCGGTATAGAAAATGTTTCTATGAAAAGATGTTGTTAGCCCCAGTCCAGTCTTGAACCGGGGACCTTTCGGCTCGCAGTCCAACGCACTAACCACTGAGCTACCGCGGCTACAAGTACAAGTGCTAAAAGTAGGCAGTTATTTAATTGTGATATCGTAGTTCCAAACATACATATAATCAAAATAATGCTATTATTATACCCTACACTAAGAGTGAAAGGGTATATTCAGTTTGGTACGCCGTTTGTAACACCCAGAAGAAAGCATCTCCGGTATGGAAAAGTATATATATTCTTGATCAGCATGACCTCCTGAGTCGATTTAGCGATGTCCGTCTGTCCGTCTGTCTGTCTGTCCGTCTGTCTGTCCGTCTGTCTGTCTGTCTGTCTGTTGAAATCCCTAAGACTTTTAAAATTGAAGAGCTAGATAAATGAAACTTATAACTTAGATTACTAATATACCTACGCTGTATGTGCGAAAAAATTGGCGAGATCGGTCCATGGTGACCTATGATCCGACCACTTATGTTCAAATACCACATATAAAATGTACATATAAAGATCA
This sequence comes from Dryomyza anilis, assembly GCA_951804985.1. Lineage (NCBI taxonomy): Eukaryota > Metazoa > Arthropoda > Insecta > Diptera > Dryomyzidae > Dryomyza > Dryomyza anilis. Next base: position 73,823,382 of record OX638135.1, on the reverse strand, counting down.
ATTTTTATGTATACGTGCTTAGGTAAACTTTGTTGGTCAAATATATATTGACATCATGCTCAAATACAAATAATGTTTTCCGGCGAAAAGACTTGTGGTTCACAAAAAAAAAAATCGAAATTCGGTACACCTACCCATTTGTAAATATGGGTATCAAATGAATGGAAATTCTTCAGCGATTGAATGTTTGTAGTTATTTTCAGGATTCGTATACCCTGGTGACCTATATATCACTTTGAATGGTAACCACACATATGTGTAGGGTATTTATAGTCGGCTTAGACCGACTATAATTTTGATAATCCTAACTATCATAATTACACCTACTTTAAAATTTCCCATGTGATCTAACCTTCCCAACTGGTTTTTAAATTCGTTGTCACCCAGTAACAATCACGAATATCCAAAATACATTTAATTCAAAGAACCTTTTATTGACGCTGGGTGTGTTAAATAGCGAAAATATCAAATATACATATATTAATATCTGATGAAAAATATATATTTCTACAGAATCATTAAAATAGTAAATTCATGTTAATCCGCTATTAAATCAGTTTATGTTTAAATATCGTATAATAATATTTCAATCTGCACAAAATAATAATAATACAATTCAAGTATAATGTAATTAGATTTTACTCCTAATATATATATGGTGATTTCGGATGACGTTATAATCCCATTCAAGCATATTCAAACAAATCTATTCTATCCGTGTGCTCATGATTAAATCATACAGATGGCATATTTATTGGGAGGTGATCTTAAATTATTTGATATTGAAATAAAAAAATCTTAAAATATAGAAAAACACGTCTGCTCGCATCAAAAATTCAAAAGCGACTAATTGAAAATTTTTGATTTTGTTTTTAAAAAGTTGATTTCGTCTCAATGATTACTCCACCTGTACGGTTTCATCATGGTCTTGCTGAGGGAAATATTTTTTATAAAATTTTCTTGAATTAGTTATTGTACTTTTTTATAAATTCACCGTTTTAATGTTCAAACTTGATTTGTACTGTTGTTAAAATAGATGAACACAATTCATACTTGCTTGTATAATCCCTCATCTTGCTAATATATGATTTATTTTAATAATATTTGTATAAGAAGGCGAAATTTCAAGGAATACTAAATTTTGAGTGTAAGGTATTAAATTTTCATGTAATAATTTGGAACTTTTTGTTTGAAAGGAATAAAATAATACATGCCAACTTTCCTAGCTACTGTAAATAGGCGGTATTTCTTCCACATTTTGTGATAATGTCCGATAAGACAGCTCCAAACAGTGTTGCCATTTCTCCTGTTGTAACAGGAGACTCCTGTTATTTTGGTCTAAATTTTCAAAATCTCCTGTCTCCTGTTCCGAGTAATTTTTTCTCAATTCTCCTGTTATTAATTCAAAGAAACCTTCTAAGTAACAAGACCTAAAACGCAATTGCTATTGTACGATCTCACTTAAAAGATGATGGCTTAGATTGTACAAAATTCAAAGTACAAGAAAGCCACATACTCGCAATGAGGAAAAAATTAACACCTCAATAATTCTTGTCATTACCCAGTCTGCCACGTCTCGGAACACTTCAACACCACGAAGCCTTCTCATACTAACTTCGATAAAAAAGTTCAATCTCGTTGTTTAATAGCAACTTATTTTTAAAATTTCTTGTACAATAAAATTTTATAACAAGATATAATATTTATACATTTTTCATTTCGATATTTCAATATTTTTTCGAAAATATTCTGCATTTTTTATAGAAATTATTGTTTTATATAATTTCTATAAAAAATGCAGAATATTTCAAATGTCTTCAAAATGGACTGTACAAAAATGTAAAAATTTTCCTTTGTACCAATAGTTATGAAAACGACGATATATCGGGTTTATGGTGCATTTTATCTGCCAAATAGAAAACTGTATATTTGATTATTTGATGAATTTCTATAAATATTACAAATCTTTGGTTGCTACAACAGGAGATTTCCTGTTGGAGCATTCATGGTGAACGGCAACACTGGCTCCAAACCAAGTGTTTCAATGTCACCAAACCTTATGATACCAAATCTGAATTTTTGCAACTAGGTGCAGTTAGGCGGTATTGTCACATGTAGTTGAGCGGTATTGCGGTATCATCGACGATGTGCATTATATGGGAATGGACCATTTATAAAATCGCATGGTTTCATAGTCGTATTTCAGTCTCCTCTTGAGAAATAAGGGTATGAAATATTTGTCAAAAATACAAATCATATTTTGTATTACAATCAATATGTATAAAGAAAATTTAAAAAGTTCAAAACTTTTTAAAATGCCATTGTCCACATGTGTAACTTAATTAATATTTGTTTTTGTTTTTAAATTCATTGTCCAAATTTTAGTAGTTTCCAGTTTTGGTTCTGGTTTTCTGTTCCAGTTTCGGTTCTATAATAAAAAAAAACGATTCCAGTTCCATCCAAAATTTAAAAACGGTTCCAATTCCGGTTCTATAAAAATGAAACGGTTCCAGTTCCGGTTCCACCCGAGCCCTGATTTTAACTTTAAAATTGAATTTCTTTAACTTTAAAATATTTCTATGCTTTACTGGGCCATAAATTAAAACTTTTATGTTGAAAACCAATTTACATTTAAATGTTTAACCTTTTCGTTTAAATTGTGAACAATTAAGTTGTAATTTATCATTCACTATTACTGCTTTATAAACAAACTTCCGTCGAAAAGGACGTTTCGAATTATATAGCGAGCATACGAGTGAATGTTACTGATATGCTGAGAATGAATTTAGTTGAGTATCGCAGGTTCGAATCGCGACCAGGGTGATAATTTTTTTCACTTTTTTTTATTATTTTAATTTTTTATTTTTTAAATTATTAATTAAGAATTATAAAAAAAATATCAATAGATAGAGAAATAATTCGAACCAGCGATACTCAACTAAATTCGTTGTCAACATATCAGTAACATTCACTCGTATACACGCTTTATAATTTGAAACGTCCTTTCCGACGAAAGTTTGTTTATATAGCACTAATATTGAATGATAGTATTGATGATAGATCATGTCTGTTCGTCAAATAAGTTATTGTTTGTTGCAGACGTTTAGAGAATTCTCGAGGTAGCGGACAAACAAGGTGTGATGCAAATAAATATAAATGATACAAAAATATAAAATACATGTAAATCGAAAGAGACGAAAAATGCTTAATTATGTATACAAAAATTATATATAAAAAAAATAATTGAAATAAAAAAATATATATGAATTTATAAAATAATATACATTTTTTTTTACTAAAAATTGAATAACCTTGAAGAATGAGTTGATATTTTTTACTAAAGCACTTGAAAAATTAATCTATATATTTAAATTTCCCAACCATACGGTTTAGTTTATGGACACGCATACAATGTTTCAACAAATTAGTTAATACATATAATAGTTAATAAATGTAACTCAAATGTTTATTTTGTTCAACATAATACTATAATTTTTAAACTCTTTAGTAGAATATTTATACCCTACACTAAGAGTGAAAGGGTATATTCAGTTTGGTACGCCGTTTGTAACACCCAGAAGGAAGCATCTCCGGTATGGAAAAGTATATATATTCTTGATCAGCATGACCTCCTGAGTCGATTTAGCGATGTCCGTCTGTCCGTTTGTCTGTCTGTTGAAATCCCTACTACTTTTAAAATTGAAGAGCTAGATAAATGAAACTTATAACTTAGATTACTAATATACCTACGCTGTATGTGCAAAATGTGGCGAAATCGGTCCATTGTGACATATGATCCGACCACTTATGTTAAAATACCTCATGTAAAATGTACATATAAAGATCAATTTTTATGTATACGTGCTCAGGTAAATTTTTTGGTCAAATATATATTGATATCATGCTCAAATACATGATAATAATGTTTTCCGGCGAAAAGACTTGTGGTTCACAAAAAAAAATCGAAATTCGGTACACCTACCCATTTGTAAATATGGGTATCAAATGAATGGAAATTCTTCAGCGATTGAATGTTTGTACACCCAGAAAAAAATCATGGTAAATTGATAGTATTTCAATAGAAAAACAATAATTTATACCATTAAAATTGGTCAATAGGATGCGTCCCATTAGTTCAGTAATATTAAAACTGTTAATACAATGTGTGGTTGTACCATACATTTTATAATGTGATATTTTAATTACAATAAGAAAGACCTATACAAATTTAATGATATGTATTATTAATTTTATGGTATAGTCAAATTACATTTTCCTAATAATTTATTAAAACAAAAATGTATTTTAGTTAATTTATTGTATATATTATTTTATTTAAATGTCGAAATTGATATTCACTTTTACAACACACACATAAAAAGTCACTTCTTGCTGCAAAGGTTATAAAACATTTAATGTTTGCTTTGGTTTCCAATAATTGATTGTAGTACTTGAGTCTGCAGTTAATTTTGAGTCCGTTCCCATAATAGAAGTTCGATGTATTTTCTGTAATAAATATAAATAAATATATAAATATAATTTATTTACATTAAATACATTGAGTCCTTACCAATGTCGCGTTTAATAATGTGGATTATTACAAAAAAATATATGCGACCATTTTGAGTAAACACGCAGAATGTCGTACAAAACGAACATGTTAGTATTCGTTTTACACCACGTTTATTATTATATGAGAAAACTATTAAAACAACAGTTTTTATTCTATTTAAAATAATAATATTGAAATATTTAAATTTATGGTACTGAATTTTTCAAAAACAATTGAATTAATTAGAAAACTTTTTATTTAAAAAGAAAAAACTATTAATACATGAACCATAAGATCAATGGTCGTACCATAAAGTACTTAATGGTACATTTTCTTCTGAGTGTAGTTATTTTCAGGATTCGTATACACTGGTGACCTATATATCACTTTGAATGGTAACCACACATATGTGTAGGGTATTTATAGTCGGCTTAGACCGACTATACTTTTGATAACCCTAACTATCATAATTACACCTACTTTAAAATTTCCCATGTGATTTAACCTTCCCAACTAGTTTTATTTAAATCCTTATATACTTTAACTCAACTTTTAAAGTTAACAAATTCAACTCGTTTTGGTTAGGATAAATATGCAAACTTACAAAGTTGAAAATATGAACCTACATTTTTGACCATGTGTTTCCCCATAATGGCACTATCTTCAACAAGAATTCCATGCTGCTCGGGTACGCTGATGATATCGACATCATTGGGCAGAGCGTAAGAGCAGTCAGTGTAGCATTCTCCAGTTTAGAGAGGGAATCGCGTCGAATGGGTCTTATGGTGAACGAGGACAAGACGAAGTACCTAGTGTCAACAAACAAAGAGTCCCGACGTTTTGGACAACACGTCACTATTGACAACCACAAATTCGAAGTTGTGAAGGACTTCGTATACCTAGGAACCAGCATCAACAAGGAAAACAATATCAGCCTGGAGATGAGCCGAAGAATAACTCTTGCCAACAGGTGTTTATTTGGGCTCAGTAGGCAGCAATTGAGGGCAGCAATTGATGGACAAAAATTACGCTCTATAAGTCGCTCATCATGCCAGTCCTCCTCTATGGCGCTGAGGCATGGACGCTTGTCAACACCGATGAGCGAGCTTTAAGAGCGTTCGAGAGAAACGTTGAAAACGAGTACAGAATCAGACGGAACGACGAGCTGTATGAGCTCTACGCCGACATTGACATAGTCAGGCGCATTAAGATCCAGCGCCTACGCTGGCTTGGACATGTCGAGCGTATGGATGAAAGCGTTCCAGCAAAAAAGATGTTCAATTCTGTACCCAGTGGTGGTCAACGTAGGAGAGGGCGTCCGAATCTCCGGTGGAGCGACCAAGTGCGAGACAACCTGACAAAACTTGGAGTGCAAAACTGGCGCCAGCGCGCGCAATGCTGAAGCGACTGGCGAGGGGTGATTGCTGCGGCCGAAACCCAGCATGGGTTGTAATGGCCTAATAAGTAAGTAAGTTTCCTCATAACGCGGACATCGGATGCTAAGAATTTTGTCCGATTTTGCACCTAGCATCACTACATTATATAAGTATGAAATTGTATATCTCTGCGTGCATGTCCCTTCATTTTAATCATATATTTTATAAACAGCAAAAACATTGTGAACTCATATTAAAATGTTTTTTAAGAGAGCTGAGAGAGTTGTGAGAAATTCCTCTCTCGACACAAATTTCTTTTTTATTTTTTGCAATAACTAATATCTGGACACAGATTTTTGCCAATTATCCGTAAGGCAAGGTTCATATTTTACTTTGTGATAAAGTTCGCATCTATAAAGTTGGCGATATAAAGTTCGGGATATAAAGTAACATTAGTTATTCAAATTTATAAATATTTGAATCTATTAATTGATTTTTTTAAGTCTTTAAAATTTATACATGTTCATTATAGGCAGTGAAAAGTGTGTTCTGTGTGTCTTAATCGATTGGTGACTTTTCTTTCATTTTTGACATTAGCCCATACTTGGATCTAAAGTCTTTTGAATTATAGTCGGGCCTTTAAAGCGACCATTGCTCAACGCAGCAATTGTCATTTTAAATCGATTATTCGCCGTTTAATTCTACAAAATAGTGTAGCCATGAAAAAATATTGTATATTTCACAAACTATGTCAATTTGATTACATAATTTATAAAGTATAAATTTAATTTTTTAACCTATCATTTCCCTTATTATTTCTACATAGTTTGGCTGCTGCCGTACATAAACTTTCTGACACCTCTATTATAAAGAACAAATTAAGAAATAAATTGTATTTTAAAAATATAAATAGCATAATGTTAGCAAAGGGTGTTAGATCCAAAAAAAAATTGAATCTCACTATGTATTCAGCTCAACATAACTTTTAGTTTAAAGACTAACCCTCTTTTTTTGAAAAGTGATTCGTCTAAAAAATGTCAGAAATTCCAGCCACAGAATTCGAATCAACACCTTTGATATATAAAGAAATTATAACACGAAAGTAAAAGTTCAAAAAGTGAAGTTCAACGGTATTTGGTATGTGCCCGGAAGCACTACTACTGCTCAGCCAATAAATTCGCCAACCAAATGTACCAGCCGACACCGGCGCACACAAATGTGCCGGTGTTGACGCAACATCGCTGCTGACTATTAATATGCTGCGTCTTCTTAACAATCTCAAATCAGCTGCAGCAGAAAAATTCAGTAGCATCCAGCGCACGATTAGAATAAAAAAATGTCAACAAGAGCAGCAGAAGCATAAACTTTAGCAACGAGAACAACAAAAGCTAACAGCAACTAAAAAGCACGCATACTGCAAAAGACAGAGACACGCGACGAGACGACGACAGTAAATTAACGCAATGTTTCTATTGTTGGGAGAGAACATTAAACAGCGCCATGAGTCGTTTGTGAGTTCTGGCTGTGTGCGATGCATGTGTGCGCCTGTGTGTATGGTGCATGGGTGGGTTTTGTGCGTTATGTGTGAGAGTAAGTGTTTGTCATGCACTCATTTAAACAGCGCCAAGTTATGTGCTGCTTCGTGCTTTCAGCAATAATATCAAAGTTACCAACAGCAACAAAATTATATGACACACCCTTTACTAAAATCTTTTCCCCAACATCAAATTACGAGCAAAATAACAACATAATATCGTTTGTTGTTCATTAACGTTGTGCATCTTATGCATCGGCGGACGGACACAAGGACAGACAAACGACCGGTCGGACGGAAAGAAAGAACCTACAAAGAAACGGACTGTTGGACGTATCACAGCACATCGTCTTACAGTATTGGGAAAATTTCTATAATATGAGATTTTCCTATTAAAATTCAATTTTACATTTTAAATTGGAAAATTTCCAATTGAAATATATATTTTTGAGAAAATTCCCAAAGTAATTAGGAATTTAAAATGAAATTGAGTAAAATGTTGAATTAGGAACAAGTCATTAGAAATTGAGATTTGTAATTGAAAATTTGACTACTCCATAGAAAAAATATTATCAGGATTCATATCAATAGCGTAAATTTATAATTTCTAATTAATAACTTAACGTGTAATTTGTCTCAATTCGCACATATAATTCGCATATATAATTTTTTCCCAAAATTTTGATGCGCTACAATTTTTAGCAAAATCATTTAAAATCGTTCTACAGCACATTTAGTACACAAAAATATGCTATAAAAATAGTTTTTTTTTTTGACAATTAACGAAAAGATCGAAAAAATATGTATGAAAATATAATTTATAAATTCTCCCACAATTTTTGGGTGCATTTCTACTATAATTTATTTTCACATTTTACGAGCTTTACGCAGTTGATATGATCTAGGGATGTGAAAAAACCGGCACTTTCAAAAATCCGGTTTTTGGTTTGTTGATTTTAAAAAACCCGGTTTTTTGAAATTAAATATTTTTAAAGGGAAACAAAATTAAAAGGAAACAAATTTCTCAATTTAAATACAAAGCACACATTTTTAATGGCAAATGATCGATGTTAATTACAAAAACGCATTAGCTATTGTACTATAAAATTGAGGTTATATAAATGTAATTCATAATTGTAATTTAAACTTAAATAAATAAAATATATATATATAAATATATTTATATATCAAAACTTTGTGGATTTAAATCCATTCTCTAAATAATACTAAAGAAACATAATACTATCTAAATTATTAAACATAACCCGATTTTTATAAAAAATAAATTTAAAACGTAAAAACATTTTTACATATTTAATTTAATGAAATTATTTGTCAATTCTAATATTTTTCGGTATAGAAGTGATATATGTAATTCGAAATAGTAGCTAAACTGGACGGTATTTGACATCCTCTTGATTGAAGTTAATACTTTGCATGATTTGAGTGCTGAATTGCTTGTACCGAAATACAGTCTTCAGCAACACATCGTGCCAAAATTTTCCCAAATGTTTATTTCTAAATGGACTTCAAATATTTACTGATCTGGTAATAATATATTAATTTTGTAAATTTAGTATATTAATAAAATAGAAAAATTAACTTACAGTTTCAGTAAAGCAGCAGAATAAACACAACATTGCTAAGAAATGTAAACGGTTAAACCGAATCAAAAAAAATGGTTTTCGGTTAGTGCAAAAAACCGGTTTGACGGTTTCTCGAAAAAAAACCGAACCGCCGCACACTGGTACAGAAATCAATTCTAGCTAAATTCAACTTTTTTTTGATACACTCAGAAAACAAAAAACCAATAGTACGACTATTGATTCTAAAGGACACGAAACAAAAGTTGTTCCTATTAATTCTATAGTTTTTATAGTATTTTGTACTATTGTTTAGCTAATAAGGTGATCAACATTAATTCAATAGGACATGTTATTGATAAAATAGCATTTTTTCTATTGTTTTAATAGTTTATTTTATGGTGCAATACTATTGATTATTAATAGTTTGAGTCATATTAAATAAACTATTGTATTAATGTGATAAAGCCATTAAAAATACAAAAAAGTACTTTTTCAATGTAGCTTGAAGAAAAAATAAAATAAGTTTCCATAGAGAATAAAGCTATTAAAATATTTAATATTAATGTTATTTATCAAAAAATTATGTGAGCAAAGCAATGCCCTACAACAGTAATTTATTTTCTTTAACAAAAAATACATTATCATTTTATTAAAAATGTTAATGGCTTATTAACTCCTTTACAAATGTAGCTAATATGATTAACGAAAAGTACTAAGTTGCTAAAGTTATACTTTCTCAATACAGTAGGTAATTAAATACGTAAAAATGTAACCGTGATATCGCAGAACGTTGTGTCCTCCACGATTAGAAAAACTCGTCAGTCGTAAAGACGTAAAGCCAATAGTACGACTATTGATTCTAAAGGACACGAAACAAAAGTTGTTCCTATTAATTCAATAGTTTTTATAGTATTTTGTACTATTGTTTAGCTAATAAGGTGATCAACATGAATTCAATAGGACATGTTATTGATAAAATAGCATTTTTTCTATTGTTTTAATAATTTATTTTATGGTGCAATACTATTGATTATTAATAGTTTGAGTCATATTAAATAAACTATTGTATTAATGTGATAAAGCCATTAAAAATATAAAAAAGTACTTTTTCAATGTAGCTTGAAGAAAAAATAAAATAAGTTTCCATAGAGAATAAAGCTATTAAAATATTTAATATTAATGTTATTTATCAAAAAATTATGTGAGCAAAGCAATGCCCTACAACAGTAATTTATTTTCTTAACAAAAAATACATTATCATTTTATTAAAAATGTTAATGGCTTATTAACTCCTTTACAAATGTAGCTAATATGATTAACGAAAACTACTAAGTTGCTAAAGTTATACTTTCTCAATACAGTAGGTAATTAAATACGTAAAAATGTAACCGTGATATCGCAGAACGTTGTGTCCTCCACGATTAGAAAAACTCGTCAGTCGTAAAGACGTAAAGCATAACATTGTTGTAACATACAAAATTTGTCACGATGAATCTCAAATACGGTGTAAGAAAAAGATAAGTTCTCTATTAATTGAGAAGTTGTTGTCATTTAATTATTATTACTATATATATATATATGTATATATATATATATATATATATATATATATATATATATATATATATATATATATATATATATATATATATATATATATATATATATATATATATATATATATATATATATATATATATATATATATATATTCTGGTTATAACTCCTTAACGAAATTGTTAAAAAAAAACGATTAAATATAGTGGTAAATCGTTAAGTTACAAGGTGTCATTTTGCCGCACTGTGTTATTAATAGCCGTGTTCAACGCATAAAAATATTTTTCATAAAAAAAAAACTATATACGCTTGGCTATGCGGGCATAGCTATCGACGCTTAACTCATAAGCGTCGATAGAAAAATTATTACCATACCAGCAAAATGCTGAATTTTTGAACATATTTGACCGCACTAATTAATTTTAAAAATTAGTCGAAAAATTAAAAATGTAAACAAATGAAATTTATAACATTTTATGAAAAGTTTCTTTAGATTCGCAGATCTTTCTGCAGAATGAAATGCAGTCCTAAAACGATACTGCAGCTGCTTCCCAGCAGGATCTTCAAGATTTTGTAGTACCAGGAAGCAGTGGCAAACGTTTATTTGGACAGATTTTAAAGCCTGCGCGTTGGGGAACCTGCGTACGGCAGCAAGAACGTTGTCGTCAGTAGCAAAAAAATTTGATCGGCTTTAAAGCCATTGGAAGACACAACACATTATCACACATAAAGAAATAACCCCGAACCAGAGCTCTCGATTTCATACGAGTATTTTCGAGTAGCCCGGGTACCCGGGCGCTCGAATGCCCGGGTAATACCCGAGTAGTTCAAATACTCGAAAAACCCGGGTATTAAATGTTCGAGCTACCCGGGTAGTTCGCAAAACCCGGGTAGTTTGTTCGTTCGTTTGTTCGAGCTATTCGAGTAGCTCGTTTGTTCGAGTAGCTCGTTCGTTGTTCGAGTAGCTCGATTGATCGATCGTTGTTCGAGCTTCGAGCAGCTCGTTCGTTCGTTCGTTTGTTCGTTTGTTCGATTTGATCGCTTGTTAATTTGTCTGTCCGTTCGTTTGCTTGATGTGGGAGTTGGTCGGAAGTGGTTGGAAAAATGTGGGTGGACAAAAGTGGGTGGGTGGGCAAAAGTGGGCGGAAACTGACAAAAAGACCGAACAAATTTTATTACAGAAATCAGATATCTAATGATACCCTTTGGAGTGGTCCATGACCCCCAAAAGGGGGTCAAAAACCCCATTTTCGAAAAAATTTTTTTTTGCAGAAATAGATAGCTGACGTTATGAAATGCATTTTGACATTCACAATTTTGACATTCACAAAATATTTTGTCCGAAAATGGGGTTTTTTGACCCCCTTTGGGGGGACCTGGACCACTCCAAAGGGTACCATTAGCCTTCTAATGATGTCCGCTATCGATTTCCGAAATAAAAATTTTTAGGTCATAAATGGGTTTTTGACCCCCTTTTGGGGGTCATGGACCACTCCAAAGGGTATCATTAGCCTTATAATATTGTCCCCTATCGATTTCCGAAATAAAAATTTGTGGGTCATAAATGGGTTTTTGACCCCCTTTTGGGGGTCATGGACCACTCCAAAGGGTTCCATTAGTCGGCTTAGACCGACTATAATTTTGATAATCCCAACTATCATAATAACACCTACTTTAAAATTTCCCATGTGATATAACCTTCCCAACTGGTTGTTATTTGTTGAGAAAAATATCATAGCTCCTTATAGAATTTGTCAGTATTAAAATTATCCTTTGAATTTTAATCGATTATCTGTAAAATTAATGTAATATGATTTATCTGGGATTGAAATTGTAGAAGTAATAACTAAATATTTGTTAATTGTTTTATAAATACAATTTACAAAAATCAGTGGGTGTTTCAAATACACACCTACTCCAAAACACTTGTTTATGAAATGATCCAAGGAATCTGTGTATGATTATATTTTTATCCTGAGGCTGAAACTATTATTTTATAAATTTTATAGGGTTGCGGTGGGAGGTGGGCGGTGTGTGAAGTGGGTGTGCTACAAAAAAATGTATTGAAGTCTAAACTATATATTAAGCTTTATATATTTAATATATATTAAGCAATATTCAGTACCAATTTTAAGTTAAGATAGACGGTATTAATTTGTTTGGTAGAATGGCATTATGGACCACTGTGCTCCGGTTATTGACATCCCTATATGAATGCCTTTATTAACACCTAGCTGGACCCGTGCACGACTCGTGCCACGATTTTGTCAAAGTCAAATATTCGCCGTAAAATTTTTCTCCATAGAACACTTTCCCGTAGTTTTTTTCCGGGTAGAATTCTTTCCCGGAAGAACTCTTCCCCTAGAATTCTTCCCGTAGAATTCATCGCGGTAGAATTTTTACCCGTTGAATTCTTCCCCGTAGAGTTATTCCCAGTAAAAGTTTTAGTGTGGTGAATTTTGGTGTGGTGAGTTTTAGTGTGGTGATTTTTAGTGTGGTGAATTTTAATGTGGGGAATTTTATTGTGGTGAGTTTTTGTGTGGTGAGTTTTAGTGTGGTGAGTTTGTTTTTTTTATCTCTCCTTTTTTTTTGTTTTTCCTTTAGTTTGGATTTTAGTTTTATGTTAGTGCTTTTGTTTTTGTATTTTTGCTTTTGTTTTGTGCTTTTGCTTTTGTGTTTTTGCTTTTACATTTTTTTTTTTTTAGTTTTTTTGTTTTATGTTCGTAGCTGGTGAAAGTGCCGAGGTTGTATGGGAAGTGCCACGCCTCTTTGTTTTAAGATATTAGCTGAAGTATTCTAAATCTAATATTAAAGAAATCAGACATAAAACTTGAAAATAACTCATTAATCATTGGAATTTTGAACTCTATCGGAATATCATACTAAGATCACGGATATTTCTTTAGTTTAGTGTTGTAGCTTTTTTATTAATGGAGTATTCAAAATTTAAAATACAAAATTACAATGTATTTAATAATGTTAAATATGTTTCATAGGATAATTATTTCTCAATGACAAAACAGTAACGAAACTAATGATAATATCAGAATTTTTACTTTCTTGACACGCTGGTGACGAAATTATATTTTTCGACGAAAAACTTTTTATATTAAAGGCTCCACACCTCACTTAAAAAGACCTATTGTGAGCAGTAACTCGCAAGGACATCCCAAATAGTAAGATGCATATTCACAGAAGTCGAAATTCGCCTTCAGTTATGGTATAAGGCACCATAGTTAGGAATCAATAATTGCCACTGGTTTACATTGCAAATAGGTCAAAATCATTGCAAAATTTTACCTGGGAAAAGTTTTGCAGTAGTATCTAAAGCCCAGCGTCACACGGTGAACAAAAAGGAAACTTGAAAACAAATCCTTAGATTTCGTTGATTGTTTTTACTAAATTACTAAAATTAAATAATTTTACTAAAGTTAGACATCATCCTCTTTGAAATTTATAAAATTGTGTATGAGTTTTGTCACATATTAAACTCGGAAATAAGCAAAAAATTTAAATCTCTACCTTCTATGGTTCACAATGCGCAAAAACAGGTCTAAAATCAGAAAGGTGGGATTACATAAAAACTGGTTTATGTACAAAGTCAATTGAGGTATCATTTGAAATGTATAAAGATGGCCTTTAATATGGCATATCATTTTATTCTTGTATTCATAGGTTAAAGATCATTATCACATCATCTAAATTTTGGGATGATATATCTTATATGTTATGTTATTGCTGAATTTCTTCTTAACATTTGTGTCTAATTTCATAGGTGTATCGTCGGTAGCTCGTGTGGTTAGTGAGTTGAACTACAAGCGAAAAGTCGCTGGTGCGTTCTACTACGAGCCGAAAGGTCCGCGGTTCGATCCGCAGCGACTGTCAACATCTTTTTCATTTAAAACATTTTTCTATGCGACGCTACCTGAATCCTGAAAATAACTACAAACTTTCAATCGCCGAAGAATTTCTATTCATTTGATACCCATATTTACAAATGGGTAGGTGTACCGAATTTGTTTTTTTTTTGGGAACCACAAGATGTTTCGCGGGAAAACATTATTTTCATGTATTTGTGCATGAAGTCAATATATATCTGACCAAAAAAGTTTACCTAAGCACGTAAACAGTAAAATTGAGCTGTAGATGTAAATTTTATATGAGGTATTTTAATATAAATGGTCAGATCAAAGGTCACAATGAACCGATCTAGCCACATACAGCGTAGGTATATAAGTAATCTAAGTTATCAGTTGCATTCATCTAACTCTTCAATTTTTTAAGTAGTAGGGATTTCAACAGACAGACAGACGGACATCGCTAAGTCGACTCAGGAGATTATGCTGATCAAGAATATATATACTTTTCCATACCGTAGATGCTTCCTTCTGGGTGTTACAAACTTCGTACCAAACTGAATATACCTTTTCACTCTTAGTGTAGGGTATAAAAAGTTATTAGTAGGCTCATATTTCAGAAATAGTACGTGTTGGAGAATTTAGTTGTTTAGAGACTCTAGCTCAATTTGAATGACGATTTATTTTCTCCTATTATGATAGTTTTCTTCAACTGATTATAACTCCTTAAAAATAGCGGTAAATCGTTAAGATACAAAGTTAAAGTGTGTAGTGGAAATCATCCTTAGGAAGTTCCCTATAATCACTCCTTA
Organism: Dryomyza anilis; assembly: GCA_951804985.1. Classification (NCBI taxonomy): domain Eukaryota; kingdom Metazoa; phylum Arthropoda; class Insecta; order Diptera; family Dryomyzidae; genus Dryomyza; species Dryomyza anilis. Next base: position 73,808,108 of record OX638135.1, on the reverse strand, counting down.
GACATCAAAAACGATCTATGAACCATTTCGCTACAAAATGATGAACTATATTGGTTATTCTTTGAACCGTTTGGGACCCCATAGCGCCTAACCCAGACGTGTAGGGGTACAATATAAAAACAAATCGGAGTTCAATTAAAAAAGATGTCATTTTGCCGCACTGTGTTATTTTTAAAATGATATGTCACTCTAATATTTTTAGATATCGTATTATTAGTAAATAGTAAAAGTATGCCCACCTAGCCTAAGAAATAATATATTTTGATTTAAATCAATAATTAAAATTATATAAAGGGTTAATTTCTGGATCAATATCTTTGATAATATCCATGACAGGAATTAGATTTTTTTCAAGAATGTAGCTAACAAAGTCTACTTTTAAAAAACGTGGTTCAATAAGAATATTAATAAGTTTAAACTTCATTATTTATGGTTTATTAAAATCTTAAAGTATTTTAGACAAAATTGGATTTTGAATTGTAATATCTCTTCAAATTTGGAAATATATATTTGTATACAGGTTAATCTATGTAAGGACAACTTAACGATATAATGCTCATTAAGAGACTATTTTTGAAAAAACAATTTTACCACTTTTGTTACTATTTATTATGAACCATAATGGTGGACAAATTATGTAAAATTTGTATAAGTTTTTTTTAGTGGAAAACTTAAAATTTTAAGCAAAAAAAATGACTTTTAACTTAATATTAAAAAATATCTAAAATCCCCAAAAAATTATTATATAATAAAATGTTTAATAAAATGTACCAACGACTTTTTGATCTTAAAATACTCAGAAGGGATATCCGAAACATGTTTTTAAATAATTTGAGATGTGCATCAACTTTTGGGTTCAGAGTGTTTTAGTCAGGAGTGAAGAATTTTACTATATACTAATAAAACGATATCTAAAAATATAAGTGTGACATTATTTGAAAGATAATTGTATATGCAATAATACAAAAATTATAATTATATAATATACGGTTAATTATAAATTTATTATTTAAAAAAAGCTTTATTTCAGTAAGAGTTTTTAAATTAAATAAAAAAAGAAAATTGAGTGATATCTGTTTATAATAATAATAGTTTGCAACTACAGTCCTATAAGAACTTAGGCCGAGCACTCTCACCATTTTGAGCTGCACGTGTTATATTTGTACTCAAAGTGGTGGGACCTACAGTTTATTGCCGAATCCGAACGGCGGGTGAGAGGTTTTCATAGGCAATGTTTTACTCTCGTAGGTTTGACATTTACAACAGAGAGGCAGCGCGGTATAGAAAAATGTTTCTGTGAAAAGATGTAATTGCCCCGGTCCAGGCTTGAACCGGGGACCTTTCGGCTCGCAGCCCAACACACTAACCACTGAGCTACCGCTGCTACATATATCTGTTTATACTTGGAGTTATAATAATTTTATTGAAAATAGTCGTTAAAAGATCAAAAATGTCCTTTAAGCTCTTTGCGCAACATCACAGGATAACTTGTTTTGGGTTTTAAAAGCTTATTCTCAGTTTTAGAGGTCCTAGATTCAGAAAGTCGACGCGGAGCTAAAGAAAAAATAGTTCTAGATTTTTCATACAAATTTGAATCAGTCTAATGTACATAGGTTGACGGACCTATATAGGCTTACATATTTATTTTTTAAATCCTTTGAAACTGAATTTATATACCAATAACTTGCATAAAATGTTAATATACTTCACAGGCTTTTATTTGTATTTTAAAAACGCAAGTATCATAAAATTTTAATTTAATAAATTTGAATTGATTTTTAAAGTGTATCATGGTAGCATTAAAAGTGGGAATGAAACATTTAATTGAATTGATATAGGGAAACCGTTCTCATAAATAATACATGGTTTACGCATAATATTTCCAAAAATTAATTATGATATCCAGCCAAGAATAGGTAATCATAATGATTTGGTTTTTATGCATTATATATGATTATAGTAAAAATCAATTATTATGATTAATTGAATAGAATCATGCGTGTGGAAATTTAGTTCAGGATGCGATCATTGCCTGATCAGGCTTGCCTGATTTTAAATAAGGTAATGATCATGTTTCCACGTCAGTAGATGATTCAAAACGTGACGGCATTCGAAGTTGCTGTTCTGATCTTACTCTTATTTTAACCATTCGATATATATTTTAATTCTTCTGAGCGTGATTTCAAACAAAAATTGTTTTGTGAACAAAGTCATGTCAATATTTTTTGCAATGACAAAAATTCAAAAATTCTTTTGCATTTGAGTTTAGCATATGTCGACTAGTTTTTAGTTTAATATTTATTAAAACACATAAAAGAATATGTTACATTACAAAAAAAAAACCAGTTGGGAAGGTTAGATCACATGGGAAATTTTAAAGTAGGTGTAATTATGATAGTTAGGATTATCAAAATTATAGTCGGTCTAAGCCGACTATAAATACCCTACACATATGTGTGGTTACCATTCAAAGTGATATATAGGTCACCAGGGTAAACGAATCCTGAAAATAACTACAAACATTCAATCGCTGAAGAATTTCCATTCATTTGATACCCATATTTACAAATGGGTAGGTGTACCGAATTTCGATTTTTTTTTTTTGTGAACCACAAGTCTTTTCGCCGGAAAACATTATTATCATGTATTTGAGCATGATGTCAATATATATTTGACCAACAAAGTTTACCTAAGCACGTATACATAAAAATTGATCTTTATATGTACATTTTATATGTGGTATTTGAACATAAGTGGTCGGATCATAGGTCACCATGGACCGATCTCGCCAATTTTTTCGCACATACAGCGTAGGTATATTAGTAATCTAAGTTATAAGTTTCATTTATCTAGCTCTTCAATTTTAAAAGTCTTAGGGATTTCAACAGACAGACAGACGGACAGACAGACGGACAGACAGACAGACAGACGGACAGACGGACATCGCTAAATCGACTCAGGAGGTCATGCTGATCAAGAATATATATACTTTTCCATACCGGAGATGCTTTCTTCTGGGTGTTACAAACGGCGTACCAAACTGAATATACCCTTTCACTCTTAGTGTAGGGTATAATAAAGGTTTACGTTGAACATTTTATGTCCTCGTTGTTCAGACGCTGCAAGTCGATTGACTCTTCGTTTTACGATTCGCACGAACAAAGTGACATTCACAATGGATGTGAGTTCATAGAGGGGTTCGGCGTCTCCTGATCATCGTCCTTCATGGGCGAATCTGGTGTAGTCTCATCCTCAGCTGTTACGTCGTGATCAATATTTGGGTCTAAATTGCACCAAGGCTTCATATGATTGCTTGAGAGAACATTACTGTAACGTCTTTGAGTGCGTGGTTTGTCAGGTAAATCTTCTACTATGTAGCGATCAAAATTAAGCACTTTCGTCACCATATATGGACCCGGATCTAGTTTGTACGACTCCCCAGTTGCTTGCGGTACATGGTCTATCACCACCAAATCTCCCTCAGAATATATACGTGGCCGTTGGTGTCTGGTGTCGTATCGGCGGTTCCATTATTTTTGAGCATAGGCGATGTTCTCGGCTGCTTCCGATTGATTATTCTGATCCGTCATCTCGTCGTGAAGGGCTTGTATCAGTCGATTTTGACTGACATAAAGTAGATTGAAATTAAATACCCACTCATTTGGACTGAAATTCGTTGTACCATTGCGTTGTGAATATTTGCTCCACTGAATCATCGGCAGTGTGGTGTTCCACTCTTTATTTTCAGGCGTTGAGAACACTCAAAACCTTTTTGTTGATTCGTTCGGCTTGGCTGTTTGCTCTTGGGGTTTTACTCTGATGTATGCCATGCTTTGCCAAGAAACCCTCGAACTCCTTTGACGTGAACGCCGTCCCTCGATCAGATGTAAAACGCAACGGCTGGGCAAAGATGGACATGACATCCTGCAGCATTGTGATCACTAGTGTCGTTTTCGTATTCCGCACAGCTTTCACAATGGTAAACTTACTGAAGGAACATACTAAAACAATTATGTGTACATTTCCCTTCTAACTCTTTAAAAATGGACCCAGATGGTCAATGTTTACGCTGCGGAATGGAATGGACAGCACTTTTATTATGTGCATTTGGCTCTACGATTTTCCTCCGTTCACCTTATTTAAACAGCATTCAGGGCAAGAGTTCACATATGACTTAACGTAGCGGCGAATTCTCGGAAAACAGAATGACTTTTGCACCTGTTGAATAGTATTGTCTACGCTGAATACGGCATCTGATGTTTTGTGGAACAACTAATCTGGTTTCGTCTCCAGTCTTAATCTGTTTTAATCTGGCGTAATCAGTTTTAATCTGCTTCGCGTTTGCTTGATCAGTTGTTACTTCATTTTTCAAAACACTTGCTATGTGTTTCAGCTTCTCGTTTTGAATCTGCATTGTGTAGACCCAGTCGTCATCGTAGGAAAATATTTTGAGAATCTTTGTTTGTTTTGAACTTGCCAATATCAAAAATGTCGGGACAAAAGGACGCAGAGAGATTGTTCCACAAACGTATCGTGCGACCGAAGAACGAATTATCTCTATAATGCGTGGTTCTGTTGAGAAACGAGTGGACTACGAAGGGGTGGGCTTGATTTGACGCCCCAGTAGAACGAGAGAACACACGACCTTGTGGAATCAGGCCATGTATTTCCCTCGAACACTTGCCGGTACTCAAGAGAACCAATAGACGATGAAATATTTTCATCCCCTATTAAATATATCGCACGTGTTTGGATTCGGTCCAGGAACTCCAAGGAGTATTTTGAGGCCCCTGCCGAAATGTGCGAATTAAAATCCATTTTAGACCGTATATAGGTTGTGTGGACAGTGCGTAAGTCAGCAGGAGTGAAGTATGTTTTACACCGTTTTAAAAACCGAGGCACTTGGCCGCTTCTTTCGACACATCAAATATATGGTCTATCCAACGGAGATCACATTGAACTGATATGATTCTTTTTCTTTTTGCTTGGTAAATATTTGTATACACGTTAATCTATGTAAGGACAACTTAAGGATATAATGCTCATTAAGAGACTATTTTTGAAAAAACAATTTTACCACTTTTGTTACTATTTATTATGAACCATACTGGTGGAAAAATTATGTAAAATTTGTATAAGTTTTTTTTTAGTGGAAAACTTAAAATTTTAAGCAAAAATGACATTTAACTTAAAATATCAAAAACCCCAAAAAATTATTATTTAATAAAATGTTTAATAAAATGTACCAACGACTTTTTGATCTTAAAATACTCAGAAGGGATATCCGAAACATGTTTTTAAATAATTTGAGATGTGCATCAACTTTTGGGTTCAGAGTATTTTAGGCAGGAGTGCAAAATTTTACTATATACTTACTAATAAAACGATAGCTAAAAATATAAGTGTGACATTATTTGAAAGATAATTGTATATGCAATAATACAAAAATTTTAATTATATAACATACGGTTAATTATAAATTGATTATTTAAAAAAAAGCTTTATTTCAGTAACAGTTTTTAAATTAAAAAAAAAATTGAGTGATATCTGTTTATAATAATAATAGTTTGGAACTACAGTCTTATTAGAACTTAGACCGAGCTCTCTCACCATTTTGAACTGCACATGTTATAATTGTACAAAAAAGTGCTCAATGTTTATTGCCGAATCCGAACGGCGGTGAGAGCTTTTCATAGGCAATGTTTTACTCTCGTAGGTTTGCAATTTACTACCGAAAGGTATCGCAGTATTAAAAAATGTTTCTACACTTAACGCAACCCAATTTGCTTTTTCCGAAAGCCATACAGTCCTCTTCGGGGCTTTAATCGAAGAGGCGCGAAACTAGAATACGAAAACTTTTAGAAGGTATCAAGGACCGCATACCTAATAAAATAATATTTTGTACCATTAAAGCCGCTGCATTTATGTCTCTGTCTGCGAAACACAATTTCCTACTAAAGTTGCAAAAAAAAATCATTTAACACAACCCAATTTGCTTTTTCATAAAGCCATACAGTCCTCTTCGGGGCATTAATCGAAGAGGCACGTAAACTAGAATACGAAAACTCAGCAGAAACAGTACAGCGACTGGAGTTAACAAGAGGTGCAAGGACTTTTACATCATATTTGTCATGATGTGAAGCCAGAAAAAGGTCTAGGACTTTTTGGCTTTGGCCACCGACGCGTGGGAGGTACGTCGATTCCTTCACCAATTGAGTGAGTTGATTGCACTCTGAAAACAGTTCAACATAACAACTCTCCTGTGTTGGAAGACCCGAGTGGCTCAACCAAGTGTCATTGTTCACATTAAAATCGCCGGCAACAACAATTTCATTGCCGGGGAATTTCTCCAATATATTTGAGATCGAATCAGATAAGGCATCCAGGATTTTGAATTTAACCAAAATTGTATTAAATTCGCTATCCGACACACTATGTTTTTGCTGCAGTTGATACAGACCGTCACTCCGAATAAATAGCGCGATATCCCTATGGGCAGAAAATAATGCCACTAAGTGATATCCAGGTATTTTAAAATCCAGTGGATCTGCATCTTCTCTAACCTGAGTCTCACTCAGTGCCATTATTTGTGGCCTATTAACACATATGCATATATAATGCGTTCTCAGCCCACGAATGTTGCAAACATTTATGCGAAATTTTTGCGACATTTTTCCTACTGGAATGCTTGTCAACGATGATTTTAACTTGTCGAACGCTGTTGTCTACGCAACCTCCCATTGAAAGTTGATATCTTTCTTTTTCAGCACCGTTAATGGTTGAGCAATGCGTCCATAATCGTACACGAATTTCCGGAAGAAATTGGTGACGCCCAAGAACTTGCGGACATCAGTTGCATTCGACGGTTTTAGAAATTCTTCAATGCATTTTGTCTTTTCATTTCCATGCTGAATGCCAGCGGAACTTATCACGTGGCCCAAGAATTCCACTGTAGTTATCAAAAACTCGCATTTTGATGGTCGTATGGTGAGGTTGGATCCCTCTATAGCATCGAGTAGTTCGCGTAGCACAATTATTCCGAGTTCGATCGTCTCTGTAGCAATGATAACTTTGTCCACGTAGCTACTTACGTTGTGTCGATGCCGCAGACCTTGTATTATTTTTACAACCATTTCTTGGAAACCCATCGGTGCATTTACAAGTCCGAAACACATGACAATGGGCTCAAATAATCCGTCAGGCGTTAGAAAAGCTTTGCTTTTTTCCTTAAGTGGTATTTGATAATACCCTGAGGTCATATCCAATGTTGTGAAAAATGTCTGTCCGGATAGTTGTGACAGTTGTTCTTCTACAATCGGTAACTGCTTCTTGATTGTGACCGCGTTAAGTGCGCGGTAATCGACGCATATGCGGCACTCCCCATTAATCTTCATAGACAGTATCACTGATACAGCATACGGTGACGTACTTGGTCTTATAATTCCATGCGCCAGAAAATTGTTAATAATTCCTAATAATGTCCGTCTTTGAGCAAATGGTACTTGGTTACGTTTACCAACAACTGGCTTGTCGCTTATAATTTCAATTTCCATTTGCGTCGTGTTACAGGGGCCCAAGCGTTCGATGTTCTCTGCAAAGCATTCATCATAACTTTCAATGATACTTCGCACAGTTTGTTGCTCATCGACTTCCAGCTGATCATTTATTTTGAAGTCCGTATGTGTGCTGTGTTTTATTTGCAAACATGTAGTGCTCATGCGATTCAACTATCGTTCCACCGAAACCCTTGGAACGTTTGTAATACTTTAAACGTTGACTGTCTGCTGGCGTTGATGATGCATTAATCAGTGAAAAATCACTGCCAGTGTCTACAAATGCATTTAAAGTTCGACCACTTATTATAATTTCTTTCATGACAGGTGGTGCTACAGCGGGACTATCATGCATTTGATGTACGCTCGCTTCAACTTTTGCAATTGTTGTTTTCTTTGCTGACCTACAGTCCTTTCCTATGCACCAGTTTTAGAGCATATCGAACAACGCACTCTCTGTTGCGGTTGCCCACCTCATTACAATTAAAGAACTTCTGCCCGCGTCGTTCATGTGAGTTATCCATTTTCAATTTAATTCCTCGCCGTAGCTTGCTTAGCGTGCGTGCTTTCGTTGCTAACTGCGGCTTCGTTGCTTGAAGCTCTGCCGTCACTTGAGTGTGTGTGTGTGTTTCGTTGCTAACTGCGCCTGCGGAGTTCAGTTTTCGTTTCTAGGCTTTTTTTGGTTTTAATTCAACTTCTGACTTATGTCGACAAGTTTTTAGTTTAATAAATATTAAAACACACAAATGATTTATTATTCATAATTCATGATTAAAATTTCATACATTGTACCAAATCTACGTAGAATGCAGATATCAAAACAAATCCAAATTATGAAGAAGTGACAAATATCGCATTTGAACACTACAAAAAAAACACTGGACAAATACATCACTTCAACTTATTTTTTGTATAAATTCATATTTATTTTCAAATGACACATTTTTCACTTTATTCACTCAGGTATATGTTCTACAGGGTGCCCGGACCCCCACGAACATAACCCCAAATTCGAATTGGGGATTATGTCCGCCGAGATCCGCGGACATAATCCAAAAAAAATTCTGTCATAGCACCCAATCAATTTTGGGGGTTAAGTCCACATTGCTATGCGGACATAAACTCCAAAATAATATGTTCTCACGCGCAATTTATTGGAAATAAAATTTGACATGTGGCGTTTAGTTTTAGTTTCACATAAATTCTAAAAATATTAAATAAAATTGTTTGAAAATAAAATTGTTTGAAAATAAAATATCATTCTTCTCACTAATGAATGAATGAGAAGAATGAAATTTTATTTCCAAAAAATCGGGCGATTATTTGAAAATAAAATTTCGCCTGCGACGCTTCAGTGGATTATAAATTCAAAAAATTTCGACTGCGACACTTTAGTTGCTCATAAATTCAAAAAATACAAAAAAAATTATATCTTTGTTTTATTCATTAATAAGAAAACGAAATTTTATTTACAAAAAATTGTAGTTACAAACTTACAAAAAGATGAATTTAAAAAATATAAATAAAAAACAAATTCAACAAAATAAATAAATACTCATTTAAAAAAAAGTTCAAAAATATAAAATCGGACATAACCGCCAATGGGGGTTATAGCCGAATTCGTAGTCGGACTTAAACCCCAAATTCGAATTTGGGGTTATGTCACGGCACCGTTTATAGACTGCAGCTACGCCGTGGTGTTTCACAACTGACTTGAATTGCGCATTAAGAAAATTAATATGCAACATGAAACACAACTTTTGAATTAATATTCATAATATCGCCTGTTATGAGTAATAATAAAATTTGTAAAATTTATGAATCCTACCCGTGAAAAAATGGTTATATATAATTATATCAAATCATGTATAAATATATATGGTTCCATATATAATCATATCTAATTTGATATGATTTCATTTATAATCCTATCTGATCATATATGGTAGATATGGAATCAGATCTGATTGGATATCGTGAGATATCCAATATATGGACCCATATATGATTATATCTTATTATATAAAAGTTATATGATATCATATATAACATATATGGTGCCATATATAATCAGATCAAACCATATGTAATCATATACGACATATATGCAGTCATATATAATAAGATATTATATCATATATAAATTGATATGAATTAATATATGATTAGCTGTTGTTCTGTGTGACGAATGTGATCTCATTATGGGGTTCCCAGTCAGTGGCTCCTTTGCGCCCACCACAAGAATTTCTTGTTGTACAAGAACAAGTTATTTTTAGCTTGCAGAACGACGGACATCCGTTTCTTTGGTCCGAATAATGCATGCACTAAGAAAACAAAGAAGATTACCAGAAATGGGATATATCAAGTTATTTACAAATTATTTAAATCGTCTTTGAGACAACCATCTCTCAAACATCCATCAAATACAATAAATATTGCTGGCAACCATCTTTCAAATTTACGATTATGTATAGCAACCATCAATTAATCATCTTACAAAAAGGAAGATAGTTGAGGAATATTTGGAAAAGGTACTCCATTAGATTTCGCGTAGTAATTTTTATTGAATTGAAAGAAAATGAATCAAATATATTTTTATTTATTCTAGAATTTAAACAGTATCCTGGTTATACATCGCCTTTATAAATCCTTCGAAGGTAAAATTGTACATCGACTTGAGACTTCTTCGCAGAAGAACCAAGTCCGACCGGCGATGCTTTCATCAAAGTAAACTTAGAAATGAAATATTTTCCTTCACGTGTTGATAATTTCAATCCCAGAAAGTTTTATTTTCACTTTTACCATTAAAAAGAAATATTCGAGTTGCCACTTTTTTACACCATTATAATAATAATATAATAATAGTTTGGCGCTACAGTCCTGTACAGAACTTCGGCCGAGATCTCTCACCATTTTGAGCTGTGCGTGTTTATATTTGTACTCAAAGTGGTGGGACCTACAGTTTATTGCCGAATCCGAACGGCGGGTGAGAGCTTTTCATAGGCAATGGTTTTACTCTCGTAGGTTTGCCATTTACTGACGAGAGGTAGCGCGGTATAGAAAAATGTTTCTATGAAAAGACGTTGTTAGCCCCAGTCCAGGCTTGAACCGGGGACCTTTCGACTCGCAGTCCAACGCACTAACCACTGAGCTACCGCGGCTACTTTTTTACACCATTGGATTTACTGTACACCATTGGATTTACTTAATTGTTGTGGATAATGGATAAATCGAAAGTACGCCATTTTCCTGTCATGTAGTTGAAAAATGTTAAAATACCTCTAAAGTTTTGCTGCAAATGTGCAAGAACTCAGGATGTTTGCTATCAGTCAACTGTAAATATCTCAATTTTCATTGCTGTTGTGACAAACATCTCGTAACTATCTGCTTATATGTCACATTTAAAAAATATTAAGAGTTTTGCTGCAACTTTATTGAAACATATGGGATGTTTGAATATTTGCTTTTTTTGAATTGAATATGCGTAAATTAAAACAGATAGTTGCAGCAAGACTTTCATAAACATATTGTTTTCTTAGTGTGTGTTTTCTTATAAATTTCTTCGACCACTTGTCTTTCGGTAAATCGAATACTTTTGCAAGTGCAACAACAAACATATGCGAATCCAACAACACAGCATCGAAGCTCGTGAACGAATATTCTCGAAAATACAATAAACAATATCTGTGGCTGTTGCTATACAACAAGGAGTTGATCTTGACGGATTGCCGATGGTATCGCTGCAAGTTGGTCAACCTTTGCCGTTCTGGTAAAGGGTGTGTTAGTTTGTTGAAATTGTGGCTGAAAAAGTTGATTTTGTTTAGAAGAACGGTGAGTATTTACTAAGGTCCACAACACTTAGACATATTGTTTCCATTGTTCTGTGGATCTATTCTCTACGCTTTGTGATTAATACCACAAATTTTCTAAAATCAATCCGGGATGATAACCCGATACATTTAGCTAGTCCAGTGTGCGTACTTCTAGTCAACTGAGGTGGTTAAAGAACTGTTATAGGAATTATTTTGACCGGTAAAGCTAACATTTTCAAGTAGATGAAATTAAAAGTACCATAGTAAAACTGTTACTAAAAAAAAAAGTTAACGAGTATTTCTTGTATATTTATTGTTAAAAACCAAATATTATTTTTTTTTGTATTTTCTGACAAAGACAAATTTTAATGTTTTTATTTTCAAAATGTTTGAAAATAAAATTATCGGCCATGTTCTGGCTTTCGATCGAATTCCCATCGAATTTCATATGAACAACCGTGTTCGAATACATACGGAGATCTTCGGTGGGTGTACAATGAATCAAAATCATCATGAAGTGTACGCAATATGAACTGCCGATTCTGACGCAAGTATCGCTTTATGCTCTACTTATGTAATTCCTAATATTAACCTTTCTTTCATGTTACACATGATTACCATATATGAGGCATTTTTTTTCAAATCGAACACGAAATATTTTTGACACTCTGTATTTACTTTAATTTTTTTTTGTGGATTACTTATTGAAAATAAGCCCACCCATATTTTTTTTTTTGTTTTTTGTCAATAGGTTTGAAAATACAGGAAGTTTAAAAAATGAAAATATGATGCATGGACCTTATTTAAAAATTATATAACTTTGCATCGTATAGCGTCATGTTTGGTCTCATTTTGAAGGTTATAGAATTTTCTTTATATCCCTATACAAATTAATATATTTTAAATTATCATGTAACTATTATAAGCAATTCAAATGTTTAAGGACATTTTACTTAACGAGAGTTATTTTTAATTTTTTTTAAATTAAGACTATCATTTTCCTCGTTTAATTCTATATAAAGAAACTTATTTTGTTGGTGGTCATTTGTGCACATCTATATGAAAACTATTTTTTTTTGTTCAAACGACTGTGCGCATAAGCTACTTTTTTATGTGTTTTGGATATAGCATCGTTTTGATTTATCAGTATAATTACCTAACTTCTTGATCAGTTTATTGCCCACCCAATGTAGTCGGTTCTCTCAACTGCATAGTCGGTTATTATAACAAAATCTAAAAAAAAATGGAATATTATACCAAAAAGGATTTAATTTAATTTTTAATCGTAAAAGATCAGTAAACAGGTAAATAAATAAAAATAAATAAAAAAAGTGATCATATAATTGGTATATTATTAAACATACATTATAGTAAATGTTGGTGTAATTGTGCGATTTTTGGACCAGGCATTTAAATTTAATCTTTAAATTTAAACTATAAAAATCAATAGTATAAGTGTGAAATTAAGCATTGACGTGTCGAAAATCCTTTTTATAGAGTAGTGTATACTACGAAAAACCTAACTACAATTTTGCTCAGAAAACATCAATTTATTAATTTTTAATCTTTAAAAATATGATCTCATTTGTTTTAATTTTTAAATCTAAAAAATAAGGGCGTCAATATTCGCGAATTTAATGGACACTGAGCTCAAACTATTCGGTCACAGCATAAATATATTGAAAAAAAAAATTTAATAAAATATTAATAAACCAACTAATATCCTCTAGTTTATAGTGGAAATATGTCCATGGCAGTTAAAAATGCATTTTGAAGGTTTTATCAATACACAAAAAAAAAATCTTTATTGTTGACAAACTAAATTTTTTTAGTTTTGGATATAAGAACCGACTTAGTGGTGTAGAGAACCGAATAAACTGGGTGGGCAATGAGTTAATTGCGACAATATACATATTTTCTACGGCTTATATAAAATTTTACTGACAAATCAAAACGATGCTATAGCCAAAACACATTAAAAAGCAGCTTATGCGCACGGTCGTTTGAACAAAAAAATTGTCTTCATATAAATGTGCACAAGTGACCATCCAACAAAAGAATGTTCTTTATATAGAATTTAAAGTGGAAAATTATAGTCTTAATTAAAAAAAAAATAAAAATACCTCTCATTTAGTAAAATGTCCTTAAACATTTTAATTGCTTATAAAAGTTACATTATAATTAAAAATATATTAATTTGTACAGGGCAATAAAGATTATAAAATTATATTACCTTCAAAATGAGACCAAACTTGAGGCTATACGATGCACAGATGCAAAGTTATATAATTTTAAAAAAGGTACATGCGTCATATTTTCAATTTTTAAACACCCTGTATTTTCAAACCTATTGATAAACCTATTCATATATGTGTTCATATCCAATTATATGTATCCAATGATATATAATTGAGTAGAGACAAATTACGGACCTGATTATATCTGATGTCAGATCAAATCATATATGATTATATATAACCATTTTTTCACGGGTATTCATAAAATATACTTAGTGATTTACAATTTTGTATGCATGAACTTTGCAATTTTTTTAGTAATATACATAAGTCATGACTATAATTCATAAATAAGAAAATTAGAAAAATTATATGTATTGTATTTTAATTGCAAACAAAAATTGTAAACAAATTGATCAAAAAAAAAATGCATTGAAAATATAGGGTGATTTTCTTCTTCTATATTTTTGTTCCAAAATCTTAACTTTAGGATCATATTCGGTAAGAAACAGACACTCGCTTTACTTATTAGATTAATTTAGTATATGTTTAATATGTGTATATTGCATAATTTGATAGATAGATTTGGAGGTGCAACATAAAAACCATTTTTTTTTTCATTTTCAAAATGTTTGTATTTTTTACGTGGAAACGTGAGATTCTTAATGAAATTTTAATTTTAAAAGATTAGTTAATAGCTGTTGAAAATATGCACCGTATGACTTATATCACGTTAATATGCCCTCAACACAAAAAGTGTACGATCACTGCAAATGTTTAAAAAATCGTGAATTTTCCAAAACACCAGTTTTACGCGTTGCACGTTTCCATTAATATTTGAAACAGATCCGTGTATGGTAGGTGTAAGTTTTTTGAAATGTAACATCATAAAATCAGTGCAGGGTTTTAAAAATATTGAAATACAAACATTTTATTGACTATTGACAATTGTTGAAAATTGTGCAAAATTTGTCTTCCAATTCTTTTTCTATAGAAAATAATGTATTTAAGGATTCAAACATTTAACATGGTTACGGTGTTAATAAATGATCAAATTTAAAAATGTGTACGTTAAGTCTTGATAAGCTGAAATTGCGAAACTTCTGTCAGTAATAAAATACACGTGTTTTTTCAGATCAATTCGTTAACGGGTTTTATTTGCATTTGAAATGTTCGATGTATATTCGTTTACAGCTTTTATTTGCATTTAATAAATTTTAATTGATTTTAAAAATATTTCTTAGTATCATTTCAAATGGGAATAAAACCATTAAATTAATCGATATTAGAAAACCGTTTTCATGTTCATACTCAGAGAGATCTGGCTACAAAATATGTACTGCAAAAAAATACCATATTTATTATGAAAATATGAAATTCATTTACATTTCAAATGTAATTAAAAAACGTAAACGACTTGATCTAAAAAAACTGAGTACAAACTACTGAGAATTAGTTTGTACTCAGTTTTTTTAGATCCATAGTTTCACGTACAGGATTTTTATACCCTACACTAAGAGTGAAAGGGTATATTCAGTTTGGTACGCCGTTTGTAACACCCAGAAGGAAGCATCTCCGGTATGGAAAAGTATATATATTCTTGATCAGCATGACCTCCTGAGTCGATTTAGCGATGTCCGTCTGTCTGTCCGTCTGTCCGTCTGTCTGTCTGTCTGTTGAAATCCCTACTACTTTTAAAATTGAAGAGCTAGATAAATGAAACTTATAACTTAAATTACTAATATACCTACGCTGTATGTGCGAGATCGGTCCATTGTGACCTATGATCCGACCACTTATGTTCAAATACCACATATAAAATGTACATATAAAGATCAATTTTTATGTATACGTGCTTAGGTAAACTTTTTTGGTCAAATATATATTGATATCATGCTCAAATACATGATAATAATGTTTTCCGGCGAAAAGACTTGTGGTTCACAAAAAAAAAAATCGAAATTCGGTACACCTAGCCATTTGTAAATATGGGTATCAAATGAATGGAAATTCTTCTTCTTTAAGTATGGACATATTATCTAGAAATACTCATATATTTAGATTTTCTACCATTACCACAAAATGAGTTAAAAATACTTTAAGTAAACTAAAAAAATATTAAAATTATTTATAATAAGTGTTATTTGGCTTTACTTCAAATTTGGACCGCGAAATTCAAAAATAAGGGTATGCAGGGACTTTGTACTCATAGAGAGGTTTCCAAAACTGCAATAAAACAAAAATTCCCAAAATGTTGGTTACGATGTTCTGCCTATAAATAATCAATGTATACTATAAAACATTTTACTAATTTATGCACGTCGCGTAAGCATCATATAAGAAATAACATACAAGAACGACTTAAGAACTGTGAAGTATGACTAAAAGGGAACAAAAAATAAATATTTTGATGAACATTATGATGTACATATCGCTCATTCATTTACTAAAAGAGTGTCATAACTCAAAAAAAAAAAATAATATATATATATATATATATATATATATATATATTATATATATATATATATATATATATATATATATATATATATATATATATATATATATATATATATATATATATATATATATATATATATATATATAAATATATATATATATATATATATATATATATATATATGTGATGCAAAAAAAATTAAGTCATCGGGATCGCTCACCATTGAATCATAAATGTCGAAAAAGACACGCACGTTCCTTTTTCCAAAATCGATTGATGTTTAGAGGTCGCGCACTTGGATTTTCTGTTTTTGGCGATCTGAAAAACGTAAGTTGGCTTCATGGGAAAAGTTTAATATCTCCCAAAGTTTAAGGAATAAATTCATAAACTTAAAATAAATTCAAACGTAAGTTGGCTTCATGGGAAAAGTTGAATATCTCCCAAAGTTTAAGGAATAAATTCATAATTTTTTTAGAAAAGTGCACCAATATAATGCAGTTATCAAAACTGTTGTTTAAATTTTTTAACATCGACTTATTAATTCAAGAACTAATTATAAATTCATGAATTAATTTCAGTTAATAAAAAAAATCCGCTAATCAGTATGTATCCGGTACACCAAATAATTGTTTCTTAGATATCCAATGTATCTAATAAATATGATTTAATCGCGGGCCTAGGTAAAATGTAGCGGTACAGATCATTTGCATTCAGAAATTCGTATAAAACACACTTTTTCAGAGATTGATTTATTTGTAACTGTAGTATTGCGAGTATGGTTTCCAAACTTTTAAATATAGTCGAAAGAAAACGTCGTAATCTTTTCACAAAAGAATATAAAACCATAATCGGCAAAGGTATACTGTAATTATAGGTGATTATATAGTTGAAAAATATAGTTGAAAAACACCCAAATTAGAGACGATTATTCAATTCAATAACACTTTACTCAAGAAACGTGAAAAAATATTCGTATGGAGATATCCCAAACTTCAATGTAATATAAATCGTGTATGCTGATTTTGATGCATACTCAGTTTTTTCCTATTACGTAACATACTTTTGAAAATTTCTAATTTTAAGCCACTTTGACCACGGAAAGAATATCAAGTAAATTTAAACAAAAATTAAACAGATTTCATGTTATTTTTTTTTTCAAAAATATTTCTACAGCGCTATCAATAATCAAAAAAATAGTGTACAGCTTTAACAAATAGTCGTCTTTTTGACAAATCTTCCATATAAATGTATGTCAAAATCGACTACTATCTTAAGTGGGTCATTATTTTTATTGGTAACGTGGATTATTGGTAACGCTGATATTGTTAGTTTTTAATATGGTACATTAATTTAATTATTATTATTATTCATAATGTTAATTATAAATAGTAAAAATTGTTAACTGAACATGGATTATCTGTTTGATTCAACATGTTGTATCGTTAATGTAACAATTATATAATGTTAGATGGATTGGTCACACCTTACGTAAGCCAACAACGGAAGTGTGCCGACATGCGCTTGAGTGGAATCCGCAGGGCAGCAGAAGGCGCGGCCGCCCAAAAATATCATGGAAGAGATCTCTTGATGTGGAAATTCGTGACTCAGGAAAATGTTGGAGAGAACTTATAATAATCGCTCGAGATCGAAACAGATGGAGAAGTTTTGTTGAGGCCCTATGTTCCACAAGGAATTAAAGGACAAAGAATAAGAAGAAGATATACATTGGATAACTTGTTAGAAAATCTCGATGTCTTGTTAAATTAAAATTGCAATAAAATGTATGTAAAAAAAAATTTTTTTTTTATTTTATAGACTACTTTAAGAAAGCGATATATGATTATCAAAGCTCTTGATAACTTGAACTAAAATTAGAAACTTTTTTCCATATTAACTACGTTTTAAAATATGCGTTTCCGTTTTGTTTTATTTCTCAATTGTATTATTGTACATTGGATAATCGACTCGGTTGTTTCCTTACCATAACATTTTTTGTTAAATACGTAAACAAATTTAGCATTTCACTATTACAGAATTTTATTTTTGTTCTGTTGAGTAATTATATTTAATATAAAAATATATATATATTGTATATATCTATAACTTCGGTACAACTTCACCAATTATGTGTTTTATAATTTTTTGTGAACATTTTCAGACATATTTTTTGCACGATATATTAAAATTTAAGACACCCTACTCCAAATACTAAAGGTATAATTAAATCAATCTCTGAAAACCTGCGTTATATAAGAATTTCTGAATGTAGACGATATTTACCGCTATATTTTGCCAAGGCCCGCGGTTAAATTATATTTATTAAATACATTGGATATCTAAGAAACCATTATTGTGTGTAGCGGATTCCAACTAATTAGCGGAATTTTTTTATTAACTGATATTAATTCATGAATTTAAAATTAGTTTGTGTATTAGTAAGTCGATGTTAAGAAATGTTAGCAACAGTTTTAGAAACTACATTATATAAGAGCACTTTTCCCAACATTTTGTGAATTTACTCCTAAAACTTTGGAAGATATTCAACTTTTCCATTGAAGCCAACTTACGTAAACAGAAAATCCAAGTGCGCGACCTCTAAACATCAATCGATTTTGGAAAAAAGCCACGTGTGTGTCTATTTCAACTTTTCTGATCGTATGGTGAGCGATTTCGTGGGAAAATAAAAAATCTATCCAATTTTGAATCACCCCAATATATATATATATATATATATATATATATATATATATATATATATATATATATATATATATATATATATATATATATATATATATAATGTTTCATCTTGTGTAAATGTTCGTCTTCAATTCGTGTATACTCACTAGGGATGTCAATCACGAAATTTACCCACTAGGGATGTCAATCACGAAATTTCGGGACAAAAAAATTTGAATTCCGGGATCCCGGTATTTACGAAAATAATAGCAACGGCATAAAATAACCATATCTATGTTTGAATAATAAACAATTATAATGCTTAAGGCTAAAAAAAAACGCATATATTCAAATGCATCTGTTTTCAGGTTGGTATCCAAATATATGGTATCTTATATGGTATCCAAAATACAAAATCCGCGATTTATAAACCCAGTTGATCATCAAATATCTTTTAATACTTTTTATTGAAAAATTATTTCTTTGTATAAATATAAGAACATTTTCATTTTGAATGGACAATCAAATTTTTATTGGGATACTGGTTTTTTGTGAAAAACAATATTTTATAAAAAAAAATTATAATTAAAAAAAAAAAATTTATAGTGGACACATTTTTTTGAAGTTATATGTGATTTTTAATTCATCACAATTTTAAAAATTAACTCAATTATATTTATTATATTTTTTATGTTCAATTATATTTAGTTAAGTATTTTGTTATTAATAATGGTTATAAAGGTTACATTCAGAGACAACGGTTTCAGTTTTATCGCAATTCGAAACCCGGATTTAATTCTCAAGCATAGTTGGTAGTAAAGTTTTCTACTGTCTTCAAAATAAAAATTAGTTTAATATATGACCGTCATGTTATAATTATTAACTATTTTTAAGTACTTTATGTATAAATCGGAAGATTCCAATGTTCGGCTCAAAATTCTCCCTGTTTTCATTCATATCATTTCTATATAATTTCAATGTGCTGATTTGAACTGCGTTTTTAGTTTTTCCCTATACGTAACGTTTTTGAGAAAAAACACATTTTATATTTTTTGCATTTTTCACTGCATTTAACAAACAAAATTTCATATGAAAAGATTAGACAGCTATTGATTTAAAATTAATACGGTTATAGCAAATGAAATAAATCAAGGAATGTTATGGCATTAAGTCTACTGGAATAACGTTTATGGTTTGGTTAAAATAATCTGTTAAATTTGAAAATTTTGAAATTAAGGACAATTTATGAAATTTTCGGAAAAGAATATTTAATAAAAAATAAATCATAAATCATTGGTAATACTATACAGAATACCTATTTTTCTGTGTCCCTTCTACTCTTGAGTTATACGCACTTAAAGAACATAACTGTGAATTAAAATTTGTCTTTTAAATTAAGATAATGAATATATATTTATTAACATATTTCTATACAATTTTTATTCGGAGATATTGCAACAAAAAATATTGGATTTAAATTATGTTATTTAAAAAGAACGATTGAAATTAATTGATATTTTAATGTAATAGTACAAAAAGTACCAACACAGTTAGCATTATTATAGAACATTAGAAATAGTATGTTTACAAACCCTAGTACTTAATAATTGTTTTCATATATTTAGAAATAACAGTAAAATACTGCTATAATTAATATTTTTTTAAATCAAAAGTGAAATATTTTTATACAGTTGTTCAATAAAAAATGTATTTATCTCAAAAATCAAAAAGGCACCGACAAGTAATACCATTGTCGAAATGAATAGAATCTATATTAATTTTTATATTTTAAAATAAAAATAAAATATTTTTTATTAAATATGATTTTCCGGTGATTTCACAAATTCCTTTTTTTCTCAATTGTTAAACTTTAACCGGTTATTGCAACCAAATCTTAAACGATATTCAAGTTGACTTGTTCATGGACAATAACTATTTTAATTTTTATTCAATGGATGTTCAGACTTTTTATAAAATAAGTTTTTTTTAAGTGCAGTGAAAAATGCAAAAATAATAAATTTGCATTTTTCTCCAAAACATTACGTATAGGGAAAAAACTAAAAACGTAGTTCGAATCAGCAATTTTTAACAATTGTGAATTTGTTAAAAGTCAAAACGCAAGTTATTCATTTTTATTGAATTCAGTGTTTTAAGATTTTAGTCCGTTAAATGTTAGATTTACTTTTTCATGAAATGTGTATAAAAACATTGTAAGAATTTTGAATAAACTATTAAAAATTGATCTACTAGCGTTTTTTGCAATCCCGTGATTTAACGATGATCCTGAGTTTTTCGGGACTGATTTAACTCAAATCCCGGAATTGACCTAAGGGAAAGGTAATAAATAGTAATCTATTTAGTAAAATATGGTATATATATATATATATATATATATATATATATATATATATATATATATATATATATATATTATATATATATATATATATATATATATATATATATATATATATATATATATATATATATATATATATATATATATATTAGGGTGATTCGAAATTGGATCGATTTTTTATTTTCCCACGAAATCGCTCACCATACGATCAGAAAAGTTGAAATAGACACACACGTGGCTTTTTTCCAAAATCGATTGATGTTTAGAGGTCGCGAACTTGGATTTTGTGTTTAAGGCGATCTGAAAAACGTAAGTTGGCTTCATTGGAAAAGTTGAATATCTCCCAAAGTTTAAGGAGTAAATTCACAAAATGTTGGGAAAAGTGCTCTAATATAATGTAGTTTCTAAAACTGTTGCTAACATTTCTTAACATCGACTTACTAATACACAAACTAATTTTAAATTCATGAATTAATATCAGTTAATAAAAAAATTCCGCTAATTAGTTGGAATCCGCTACACACAATAATGGTTTCTTAGATATCCAATGTATTTAATAAATATAATTTAACCGCGGGCCTTGGCAAAATATTGCGGTAAATATCGTCTACATTCAGAAATTCGTATATAACGCAGGTTTTCAGAGATTGATTTAATTATACCTTTAGTATTTGGTGTAGGGTGTCTTAAATTTTAATATATCGTGCAAAGAATATGTCTGAAAATGTTCACAAAAAATTATAAAACACATAATTGGTGAAGTTGTACCGAAGTTATAAATATATACAATGTAATCGTCAATATATATATATATATATATATATATATATATATATATATATATATATATATATATATATATATATATATATATATATTAGGGTGATTCGAAATTGGATCGATTTTTTATTTTCCCACGAAATCGCTCACCATACGATCAGAAAAGTTGAAATAGACACACACGTGGCTTTTTTCCAAAATCGATTGATGTTTAGAGGTCGCGAACTTGGATTTTGTGTTTAAGGCGATCTGAAAAACGTAAGTTGGCTTCATTGGAAAAGTTGAATATCTCCCAAAGTTTAAGGAGTAAATTCACAAAATGTTGGGAAAAGTGCTCTAATATAATGTAGTTTCTAAAACTGTTGCTAACATTTCTTAACATCGACTTACTAATACACAAACTAATTTTAAATTCATGTATTAATATCAGTTAATAAAAAAATTCCGCTAATTAGTTGGAATCCGCTACACACAATAATGGTTTCTTAGATATCCAATGTATTTAATAAATATAATTTAACCGCGGGCCTTGGCAAAATATAGCGGTAAATATCGTCTACATTCAGAAATTCGTATATAACGCAGGTTTTCAGAGATTGATTTAATTATACCTTTAGTATTTGGTGTAGGGTGTCTTAAATTTTAATATATCGTGCAAAGAATATGTCTGAAAATGTTCACCAAAAATTATAAAACACATAATTGGTGAAGTTGTACCGAAGTTATAGATATATACAATATAATCGTCAAAAAATGCATTATTTTTATACATTTTTATATTAAATATAATTACTCAACAGAACAAAAATAAAATTCTGTAATAGTGAAATGCTAAATTTTTTTACGTATTTAACAAAAAAATGTTATGGTAAGGAAACAACCGAGTCGATTATCCAATGTACAATAACACTACTCAACAAATTGAGAAATAAAACAAAACGGAAACTATCAACAACGCATATTTTAAAACGTAGTAAATATGGAAAAAAGTTTCTAATTTTAGTTAAAGTTATCAAGAGCTTTGATAATCATATATCGCTTTCTTAAAGTAGTCTATAAAATAAAAAAAATATTTTTTTTTTACATACATTTTATTGCAATTTTAATTTAACAAGACATCGAGATTTTCTAACAAGTTATCCAATGTATATCTTCTTCTTATTCTTTGTCCTTTAATTCCTTGTGGAACATAGGGCCTCAACAAAACTTCTCCATCTGTTTCGATCTCGAGCGATTATTATAAGTTCTCTCCAACATTTTCCTGAGTCACGAATTTCCACATCAAGAGATCTCTTCCATGATATTTTTAGGCGGCCGCGTCTTCTGCTGCCCTGCGGATTCCACTCAAGCGCATGTCGGCACACTTCCGTTGTTGGCTTACGTAAGGTGTGACCAATCCATCTAACATTATATAATTGTTACATTAACGATACAACATGTTGAATCAAACAGATAATCCATGATCAGTTAACATTTTTTACTATTTATAATTAACATTATGAATAATAATAATAATTAAATTAATGTACCATATTTAAAACTAACAATATCAGCGTTACCAATAATCCACGTTACCAATAAAAATAATGACCCACTTAAGATAGTAGTCGATTTTGACATACATTTATATGGAAGATTTGTCAAAAAGACGACTATTTGTTGAAGCTGTACACTATTTTTTTGATTATTGATAGCGCTGTAGGAATATTTTTGAAAAAAAATAACATGAAATCTGTTTAATTTTTGTTTAAATTTACTTGATATTCTTTCCGTGGTCAAAGTGGCTTAAAATTAGAAATTTTCAAAAGTATGTTACGTAATAGGAAAAAAACTGAGTATGCATCAAAATCAGCATACACGATTTATATTACATTGAAGTTTGGGATATCTCCATACGAATATTTTTTCACGTTTCTTGAGTAAAGTGTTATTGAATTGAATAATCGTCTCTAATTTGGGTGTTTGCAATAAAATGCAATAAAATATATTTTATTAAATCAGTTATAAATGAAACATTTCACGAATTATTTGGTGTACCGGATACATACTGATTAGCGGATTTTTTTTATTAACTGAAATTAATTCATGAATTTATAATTAGTTCCTGAATTAATAAGTCGATGTTAAAAAATGTAAACAACAGTTTTGGAAACTGCATTATATTGGAGCAATTTTCCCAAAAATTTATGAATTTACTCCTTAAACTTTGGGAGATATTCAACTTTTCCCATGAAGCCAACTTACGTTTTTCAGATCGCCAAAAACAGAAAATCCAAGTGCGCAACCTCTAAACATCAATCGATTTTGGAAAAAAGGAACGTGCGTGTCTTTTTCGACATTTATGATTCAATGGTGAGCGATCCCGATGACTTAATTTTTTTTGCATCACCCTAATCTATATATATAAAAATGAAATGTCCTGTGTATGCCAGAACATCACGAGAGAACGAACAGACGGATTTGCCTAATTATTTTTGTATTTTGTTCGTATGAATGCAAGAGTGGTTTAGAAAAGTCGGAAAAACCCAAAGGAAAAGCCGGAAAATCGCAAATATCTAAATTTTACCCTAGGACTATGAAATTTGGGCAAGGTGTTCATCTCTTGACGGATGTGTGCAATACGAAGGGATTTTCTGAAATTCGCCTCTTAAGGTACACAAATGGGCGTGGCGAAATTGAAATTTTAATTAAAAATATCGGTGTAATTAAGATAAGCACAGTCAGAAAATTTAGCTCAGTGACGTATATTGTAGTTCTTTATCTGTTTTACAAATGTGGGCGGAATTAGACAAAAGGGCGTGTCCCTTTCCATATCACTAAAACTATAAAAATGTTGTAATTCCTGACTTACTAAGATTTGAGTTATATAAGTCGAAACTAAGGTTTATATTACAACCTCCAATCGTCACGTAGAATGTGAGCGGTATTGGATTAAAGGGCGTGGCACCTCCCATATAGCCCAAACTTTAAAATTGCTGTAACTCCTGTCATACTAAGAGTTGAGTTATAATAATAAAAACAAATGTTCATATTTAAAACTCCAATCGTCACGAAGAATATGGGCGGGATTGTACAACGGGGCGTGGCATCTCTCATATATCCAAAACTTTAAAATTTCTATAACTCTTTACTTACTAAGAGCAGAGTTATAAACATCGAAACAAAAGATTATATTAAACATTGTATTAGTCACTTATAATGTGGACGGAATGGGACAATGGGGGCGAGGCACCTCCCATTACTAAAATTGAAAAATGCTAACTCCTGACTTACTAAGAGCAGAATTGTGCAAATCGATAGAAAGGATCATTTTAAAATGTTAAATAGTAAAGTAGAATGTAAGCGGGATTGGAAAAATGGTCATGGCACTACGTTCCATGTGGGCGGGAAAAATAGTGACTGGACTGGCACTAAAAATGGAAAAAGTGGCGTAAATGTATCCACACTTTATAAACGATATAGTTTTGCAATTACAAAAACTTAGCACGGGTCCAGCTAGTATATATATATATATATATATATATATATATATATATATATATATATATATATATATATATATATATATATATATTTATATATATATATATATATATATATATATATATATATATATATATATATTATTTTTTTTTGAGTTATGACACTCTTTTAGTAAATGAGCGAGCGATATGTACATCATAATGTTCATCAAAATATTTATTTTTTGTTCCCTATATATATATATTTATATATATATATATATATATATATATATATATATAATGTTTCATCTTGTGTAAATGTTCGTCTTCAATTCGTGTATACTCACTAGGGATGTCAATCCCGAAATTTCGGGACTAAACAATTTGAATTCCGGGATCCCGGTATTTACGAAAATAATAGCAACGGCATAAAATAACCATATCTATGTTTGAATAATAAACAATTATAATGCTTAAGGCTTAAACAAAAATAATAAAATAAGATACAAAATCCGCGATTTATAAACCCAGTTGATCATCAATTATCTTTTAATACTTTTTATTGACAAATTATTTCTTTGTATAAATATAAGAACATTTTAATTTTGAATGGACAATAAAATTTTTATTGGGATACTGGTTTTTTGTGGAAAACAATATTTTATAAAAAAATTATTATTAAAAAAAATAGTTTATAGTGGACACATTTTTTTGAAGTTATATGTGATTTTTAATTCATCACAATTTTAAAAATTAACTCAATTATATTTATTATATTTTTTATGTTCAATTATATTTAGTTATGTATTTTGTTATTAATAATGGTTATAAAGGTTACATTCAGAGACAACGGTTTCAGTTTTATCGCAATTCGAAACCCGGATTTAATTCTCCAGCATAGTTGGTAGTAAAGTTTTCGACTGTCTTCAAAATAAAAATTAGTTTAATATATGACCGTCATGTTATAATTATTAACTATTTTTAAGTACTTTATGTATGAATCGAAAGATTCCACTGTTCGGCTCAAAATTCTCCCTGTTTTCATTCATATCATTTCTATATAATTTCAATGTGCTGATTTGAACTGCGTTTTTAGTTTTTCCCTATAAGTAACGTTTTTGAGAAAAGCACATTTTATATTTTTTGCATTTTTCACTGCATTTTACAAACAAAATTTTATATGAAAAGATTAGACAGCTATTGATTTAAAATTAATACGGTTATAGCAAATGAAATAAATCAAGGAATGTTATGGCATTAAGTCTACTGGAATAACGTTTATGGTTTGGTTAAAATAATCTGTTAAATTTGAAAATTTTGAAAATAAGGACAATTTATGAAATTTTCGGAAAAGAATATTTAATAAAAAATAAATTTATATTTTAAATCATTGGTAATACTATACAGAATACCTATTTTCTGTGTCTCTTCTACTCTTGAGTTATACGCATTTAAAAAACATAACTGTGAATTGAAATTTGTCTTTTAAATTAAGATAATGAATATATATTTATTAACATATTTCTATACAATTTATATTCTGGAGATATTGCAACAGAATATATTGGTTTTAAATTATGTTATTTAAAAAGAACGATTGAAATTAATTGATATTTTAATGTAATAGTACAAAAAGTACCAACACAGTTGCATTATTATAGAACTTTAGAAATAGTATGTTTACAAACCCTAGTACTTAATAATTGTTTTCATATATTTAGAAATAACAGTAAAATACTGCTGTAATTAATATTTTTTTAAATCAAAAGTGAAATATTTTTATACAGTTGAAATTCAATAAAAAATGTATTTATCTCAAAAATCAAAAAGGCACCGAAAAGTAATACCATTGTCGAAATGAATAGAATCTATAGTAATTTTTATATTTTAAAATAAAAATAAAATATTTTTTATTAAATATGATTTTCCGGTGATTTCACAAATTCCTTTTTTTTCTCAATTTTTAAACTTTAACCGTTTATTGCAACCAAATCTTAAACGACATTCAAGTTGACTTGTTCATGGACAATAACTATTTTAATTTTTATTCAATGGCTGTTCAGACTTTTTATAAAATAAGTTTTTTTTAAGTGCAGTGAAAAATGCAAAAATAATAAATTTGCATTTTTCTCCAAAACATTACGTATAGGAAAAAAACTAAAAACGCAGTTCGAATCAGCACATTAAAATTATTTTGAAATTATATGAATAAAGACAGAGAGGAACAAAAGTGCTAATTATGCCGAACAGTGTTTTTAGTCGAAAGTGACGTAATTTTTAACAATTGTGAATTTGTTAAAAGTCAAAACGCATGTAATTCATTATTATTGAAGTCAGTGTTTTAAGATTTTAGTCCGTTAAATGTTAGATTTACTTTTTCATGAAATGTGTATAAAAACAATGAAAGACTTTTAAATAAACTATTCAAAATTGATCTACTAGCGTTTTTTGCAATCTCGTGATTTAACGATGATCCTGAGTTTTTCGGGACTGATTTAAGTCAAATCCGGGAATTGACCTAAGGGAAAGGTAATCAATAGTAATCTATTTAGTAGTCGAAACCTTGTATGGGCTATGCATTACAGAATATATTATCTTAAGAAATGTAAGAAATATAAGAAATGCTAATTATTGCTCTTTTTCTTGCAATACCATTCTTGCTCTTGCTGCAAGAATCTTGCAAAATTTTACTTTTTAAATTCTAAATAAAATATGGTAGATAAATATACTGCATATTCATTATGAAGACGAATAGAATTTGAACACTAATTATATTTAGGTTATTTATTTTCCATATTTTCAATGTCTTCAACAAATAAATTATTTTACTTATGCTGTTATGACACTGGCTTTCAAAAAATACGCGAATTGACTAGTATTCAGTGTGACCAGAAGCTGTATAAGAATATATTCATTTACTTCCAAAAAATGGAATATAAATATTCCACTTTGAAATTTTATATTACATTTTTATATTCCACTTTCATAATACCTATGCCATACACACAAAATTTTCCTATGGTATTATAAACAAAAATCCGGTCTAAAGTAACAACAAAAAATATTTGTCATATTTAAAATTCCTTTATTTCACTGTTATATTAACAAATTGGGTTATTTCTTTAATAAAGTACTTTTGTTCCATTAACAAAGTAAATTTGTATAATAAATGAATTTGTTTTGATAGATGAACAAATATATTCCGTTCGACGAACAAATTCATTTTGTTCCCTAAACAAATTTATTTTGTTTGGAAAATATTTTTTTAGCATATATAATAAGAAAGAAAACTAGTATGTCAATTTTCCTCCTATTATAAAATCACATGTGGTCAAAAATAAAGACTCTCAAGACCACTGTGGTCGAAAACTTTAAATTCATGTCTGGCAGGCTAGATCTAGTTTCACTTTAATTTTAACCACATCATCCTCATAGATGATGTGGTTAAAATCGATTCTTTCATACAAGTTAATTAAAGTGCTGTTTTGCATTTTTTTGTTTTGTTATAATTATAATACACAGAAACTTCACTACATTTAAATAATGTAGTGAAAACGCTAACACAATAGAAAATAATTTTTCTCAAAAAATTGTAAAATAAACGAATATCCGTTTTGTTCATTTAACTTTTAATTTTATTTTGAATGGTTATATTGACAAATGCAGCCTTTCCATTTACAAAAACCATTGTCCTTTTGACAAATAATGATTTTGTTTTATTAACAAGGGTAAAACCATCTTTTTAGTTAAATACTCAAATGGAAATTTGTAAGATTTACAAATATTCGTTAATATAATAAGTACAGAAAAATTACTGGTACGGATAACAAAATTTTTGTGGAAGAACAAAAAGATTTAAAAATCGTTGTTTATGTAATAAACAAAAACATGTTTAATGCAACAATGGGTCATTCACATATTTTCATTTGTGAATGCCACCAAAGGAATTTTTTGTGTGTATTCATATTTTTGTTAGAAATGTTTATGAAATATTTTTCAAATAAAATGAATATATAAATTATAAGTTTACCATGGAAAATTTATAATAAATTAGTAATTATAGACACAATTAGAAAAAATATAATGTAAACCTGAATCAACAAATTCCTTATATAATTAACACCAAATAATTATTTTGCTAGAATATTGACCTAGATGTCCGTATTAGAAATTACCTATATCAAAAATACTTATTTTTTATTTATTTATTTATTTTTTAGAAATACGAAAATATTTTCAATCAGCTTGAGGTAAATCAGAAAATCAAAATGTATTTTTATACCCTACACTAAGAGTGAAAGGGTATATTCAGTTTGGTACGCCGTTTGTAACACCCAGAAGTAAGCATCTCCGGTATAGAAAAGTATATATATATTCTTGATCAGCATGACCTCCTGAGTCGATTTATCGATGTCCGTCTGTATGTCCGTCTCTCTGTCCGTCTGTCTGTCCGTCTGTCTGTATGTCCGTCTGTCTGTCCGTCTGTCTGTCTGTCGTCTGTATGTCCGTCTGTCGTCTGTATGTCCGTCTGTCCGTCTGTCTGTCCGTCTGATATTCCTACTACTTAAAAAATTGTAGAGTTACATGAATTAAACTCATAATTTAGATTACTTATATACCTACGCTGTATGTTGGCTGTAAATTGGTGAGATCGGTCCATTGTGACCTGTGATCTGGCCATTTATATTCAAATATCTCATATAAAATGTACATCTATAGATTTATTTTACTGTATACGTGCTTAGGTAAACTTTTTTGGTCAAATATATATTGACATCATGCTCAAATACATGAAAATAATGTTTTCCGCGGAAACGACTTGTGGTTCCCAAAAAAAAAATCAAAATTCGGTACACCTACCCATTTGTAAATATGGGTATCAAATGAATGGAAATTCTTCAGCGATTGAAAGTTTGTTGTTATTTTCAGAATTCGTATACCCTGGTGACCTATATACCATTTTGAGTGGTATATATAGTCGGTATATATAGTCGGCTTAGACCGACTATAATTTTGATAATCCTAACTATCATAATAACACCTACTTTAAAATTTCCCATGTGATCTAACCTTCCCAACTGGTTTACTGTTAAAATGTGCTTTTGAATCTAAAAAAAAAGATTCTACGCATACCATGATATTTATTTTTCATTTCTATAAAAGTTTATGTAACATTTATAAATGTTTTATTTTGTTATGATTTTTAAACTAAATTTCACAAAATCTTATGTTAATATATTTTTTTTTTTTTTTTAATGTGGGATAAAAAATTGAGCCACAGCACTCAGACCGGGTTATATCCATTGTGCTGTGACCCAGTTCCCTGGTTTTTAATGATACTTCTTAGATTCATTATTGAATCTAAGAAGGCTATTGTGTGATAGAGAGTGAAGCTGATCCTCTCTCATCACGTCTATGCCAAAGATCTGCCTTCTAATTCTAGAAAATGCTGGACAGTCACAGAGATAGTGCTCTGTGGTGCCAGTTTCTTCGTAGCATGCAGAACATAAGGCGCTTTCTGCCAGGCCGATTGCGTTCATGTGTTTTTCACATGCGTTGTGTCCCGTTAGAAGTCCCGTCATTTTTCTGCACTCCTTTCTACTTAGGGAAAGTAGAAACGAGGCCGATCTTTTGGTTATCGTCGGTGTCATGAGCTTGGAGAATCTGCATTTCGTCTCATTCAGCCATCTGCTATTGTGTGCAGAGGCGACTCAAGAGCTGATGACGAATTTTCCTGTAGATGCAGGTAGTCCAAGCACAGGTTCTGGTCCAAATGGATTATCCTCAGATCCAGCACGTGCTTGCCCGAAACTCCTTTATGGCCCGGCACCCAAATCAGTTTCAGTGTATTGAATTTACCAACACAATTGAGACGTGATCTGCATTGACGTACAATTTTGGATGTGATGACCTGGTTGTTCACAGCCATAAGAGCAGCCTGACTATCGCTGCAAACTGATATAGCCCTGTTCTGCCATCTATTATCCGCAATGTAGTCCATAGCCATAAGTATAGCATAGACTTCGGCTTGAAATACCGAGGCATTGTCACCTAAGGCGAAGTGAAGTCTGCGGTCATTCGGTTCCACAAACACTCCAGCACCAGATCTCTGATCGGTTCTGGAGCCGTCTGTGAAAATGCGGTGTGACCCTCTACCTGGCTCACAGTCAGGCGTTAGCCAGTCTTGAATGTCAGGTTGGCAGACCTCAAAATTTCGTCTTAGTAATATTTCTGTTATCATTGCATCAGAGGGCATCTCCAGTAGACAGGTGTCTAATGGAGTGTCAAGTGCAATATCAGAGATATTCCAGGGAACATTAAACCAGAAACCACCTCGTTTTAGTCTCCAGCAGCCTTTCATGGCTTCGCCTCTGATGAAGATGTCAAGTGGTGGTAGGTTTAAGATTGCATTCAGTGCTGGACCAGGTGTAGTGGGAAAGGCACCCGTAACACCCAGACACACAGTTCTCTGAATCTTGGCAAGACTAGTTGTCACGCATTTTCGCGACAGCTTGTTCCACCAGACTACCGATGCATATGATATCATCGGTCTTATCATTGCCGTGTAAATCCATAAGGTTTTGCTCGCCGATAGTCCCCATGTCTTCCCAAAAATTCCTCTGCATTGCCAGAAGGCATTCAATGCTCGCGAAATTTTATTTTCAACAGGTTTTGTCCAAAGTAGTTTACTATCTAGAGTTAAGCCCAGATATTTTACTTCGTTAGACAAAGGAATAGTGACACCTTTAAGTACTGGTAGAGATAATCCTGTCATTATTCTTTTCCTTGTGAAGAGAACAATCCCTGTTTTGTGAGGGTTGACGGAAAGTCCGTTTGCAGTACACCAACTGTCAATTCGGTTCAATGAGTTTTGTGTTTTAACACAGACCTCATTGAGGGAAAAGCCTGTGGCAAGAATGGCAACATCATCTGCATAGGCCTGGGAATAGACACCTGGTCCATCGAGATCGTTGACTAGAGAGTCAACCAGCATACACCAGAGCAGGGGGGAGAGAACGCCTCCTTGAGGACAACCTCTATTCACCCCTGCCATAATATACTGACCGCACTCCGCCTCAGAAGTGATGGTCCTAAACATTAGCATTGACCTTAGCCATTTGACCAATGTTTCATCTATTCCATGCCTTCTAGCTGCGTCACACATTCCATCAAAAGTCGCATTATCAAAAGCACCCTCGATGTCAACAAATATGCCCATCACGTACATCTTCCTCTGAAAAGCATGCTCGATCCGGCCAACCAGATGTTGCAATGATGTTTCACAGGATTTTCCACGTTGGTAGGCATGTTGTCTTGATGATAGTGGGTACCTTGACAGCGATGTTTTTCTGATGTGCAGCTCAACTAGTCTTTCTAGACACTTTAGTATGAAGGACATCATACTAAAGGGTCTGAAGCTCTTGGCTATGGAATAGTCTTCTCTTCCAACTTTAGGAATGAAGGCTATTTTAACTGAACGCCAGGATGTCGGAATGTATGCCCATGCGAGACTTGCTCTTAAGATCTTCTTTAGGCATGGTAGCAATTGGGTTATACCTTCCTGTAGCATGACTGGGTAGATGCCATCCACATTAGAGTTGTTATTGCAGTCCCCAGTGCTGGGATAACAGTGTGGATTTGATTTCCCGGAAAGTGAGTCTCAACTAGGACACTGAGTGCCTCTGACTTAGACTCAGTATACGAGCCATCAGGTCTCCGCAGTGAGTCCAGTCGAGCAGTTCGGTCTCTTTTAAAAAACTTGACCAATCTGCTAGTCTCACTGCAGGATTCGATGCTACTGCAGAAGTCTTTATAGGAAACACTTTTCGATTTACGAATTCGTTTCTTATACTCTTTCTGCTTAGCTCGATAAAGAAACCAGTCAGAGTCTAAGTTGCTCCTTAGGGCCCTATTTAGAAGCTTTCTGGAATACTTGCGCAAGGTTTCAAGACAAGCGTTCCACCAAGGAACGGGAGGTCTAGATAACGTTTTTCTTACCGGACATGTTCGTACAAAACTAGAATTTATGACATCGTTCATAACTTGAACGGACGTCTCAATACTTTCTTTGGTACGAATTCTGACAGGAATATTGAGGGAATTCTCAAGTTCATGTCTGAAGCGTGCCCAGTTCGTTTTTCTAGGGTTTCTTACCGTCATAGAGGGCAGCACCTCTCGGTCAGTATGAAACTCGATATACCTGTGGTCCGATAAAGAATCTTCTTTAAGAACCTTCCAGTTAAAGATTGACTCTCTCAGTCTACAGTTAGACAAAGTAAGGTCAATCACTTCCTGTCTTCTAGCAGTCACAAAAGTTGGTTTATTACCAGTGTTGTGAATGTTCAGATTAGAGGTCATGATGAAGTCAAGGAGTCTGGTACCTCGTGCGTTGCATTTACAGCTGCCCCACACAGTGTGTTGAGCATTAGCGTCACAGCAAAGAATAAGGCCGGTCTCCTTAAGATCACAGTACTCTATGAGCTCAACAATTGCCTTTGGCGGAGGAGGCAGTAGTGAGTCATAAGGGAAGTAGCCTGAGGCGACAATCAGATGTTTCCATCCACTATCGCTTTCATAGCTCACTTTGGCTGCCACCAGGTCTTGCCCACAGAATTGGGTTAACCTGGTGACAGCAAAGTGTTTCGATAATATTAGACTGCTTCTAGGCCTTGCGGCTTGCTCATCGTATAGTATGGTTTCACCACGTAGTTCACTAAGACCACAGATGCGTTTGTTATACACCCATGGTTCTTGAATAGCTGTGATGTGAGGTAGTGTATGCAACATGGAGAGCCGCTTACCTAGTAAAGCGTTAGCAGCTTTAGAATGTTGCAGATTGATCTGAGTAAATATCATGACAGGATAATTAACTCGTTCCTCATCATATGCCTATTCATTTGGAATTGATTCGGAATTTGATCCGTCCAAAGAATAAGTTTAGATGACTGTCGTACTTAGATAGCATGACATCTAACGACTTCTGGTCTAAGCCAACAACCAGGGTTGAGCTCTCCTTGTCCTCCGGACCTAGCTCTGGTTTATGGCTATTGATTTTCCATCCGTTGGCTTGGTTCTGAGCACGTAGGCAGGCAAACACTTCCGCTGTTTTTCTGATTGGACCAGGTATCCAGCATATTGCTCGCCTGCGTTTGGGTTCGTCTCCGCTGAAAACAGCGAAACATGATTTGCTCAAGGAGGGATTTTAGCAGCGGCTGTGGCAATCCAATCGAAATTGGCTTGAGACGAGCATAGCACCTTCATGATGCCATCACTCGTCTCATAGCCTTTTGCGTTTGCACTGACACCGCCGGAGCTGACTAGCCGCCAAAGATGATCGGTGCAGTGTTTTCCTTCTACATCGTTCATCTTTTGCTCCTTCCCCAATTTGCCAATAATCGCAACCGGAAGAGCTTTGCGAGCAGCATCACGATATGAGCCTGCTAGCCTACCTCTGCCAGTGGATGTTGAAGGCAGTTCATCCGCAGCCGATCCGGTTTCGCAGTAGCAGTGAAGGTTTTAAACTTCTTGCCATTGCGCTTCTCAGGTGTATTGGCAGCCACAACAGCAGCAGCGGATGGTCCGGCTTCAGTCGGAGTACCTCCACCGATCTATCGCGTTTTGCTGTGGTAGCTGGGGAAGAGAAAGCTCCAGCGTCGCCTTTAGCCTTTTCCTTTGCGATCTTTCTCTTTATTCTTCCTTCTCCTACTCACCTAGGCATCGGACAACCTGACCTCTGTATTCAGAGATCCGAGTCTGGTCTCCAATGGAAGTTTAGCTTCCAGTTGGGCGTCGGTCTCTCTAGGATTAGATCCTGGTAAGACACCACTTTCCTTCGATCGACCCATGTTTCCAAATACGTGACAGAAAGGAGCCCTGAGAGGAAACAACACTGTCGAGCAGCCATGCAGTGGAGGATTAGTCGTAGGTATAGCCGAACCGACACTTTCCTCTACTTGTATGGTAACCTCTGCGTTGTCGTTATCCTCCTCTAGTTTCCTAGCTGTCTCATACATTTGGGAGATAGAGGGGCACGATGAACTCCCTGCTACAGGAGCAGAGAGGTTCATCGTACCAGGGTTGGTTGCGTGGATGGAGGCCTCCAGAATCCGTGCCTCAGCCGCAGAAGCGGGTGGATTGCCACTTTTGTGGGTACCACCTGGAGTAGTTAAATCTTTATGTTGACCCATCGCGGTGGTGTAGGGTTTCTTTAGAGTCTGCCACCCCACCAATAAAAAAGACTATGGTAGTATTTAGTTCATTACTCATCACAAGCCTGTCTGACAAGGCTGACCCTACCAGAAACTTTAAAAAGTTTCCGTCAGCTTAGCCTTATTGAGTCATTGTTACTTAAGCCCCCACACCACCTCAAGGTAACCACCACGTGTTAATATATAAGAACATTATATAAATATTGGAGAGTGATCGTACCTTTAAGTATTTGGATAATGGTATATTTGAAATTATAAAAATTTGCAAAGTGAATAAATAAAAATAGGACTCGCGGCAGAACCAACAGAATTAGTACAAAAAAATAACTTATGACTTTATTATATGAAAAATAACTAAATTAATTATAAAATGAAAGAATAAATACAATTAAAAGAAAAAAATTTATTTAAAGACAAATATTCTTTTTCAAAAAATATATATTCCAAACTTATATTCGAATATTTTATCAAAAAATTATATTCTTTTCAGTACGAAAATATTCTACTGGAAGATCTCTAGGCTGAACTTTTAATATTAGGGTGACCATAAGTAGATAATAATCATAATTTTATTAAAATAGAATTATCTGAAAAACTCCTTTTGTTTAAATTAAAAAAATATATATGTTAAAAGTATACTTTTGCTAACACACCCACCGTAAACATTTCAGAGTGGTGTTCGGGCTCGTTCTCATGTTTTTAATAAAAGATATTTTCATATGAAATTTTTATTATAAAATTTTGTAATTATTTTCTTTATAATATTATTAAACTCTGGGTTGGGCGAGATTGTCTAACTTTAGAGTGCCGTTTTTTCTATTACGTAACGTTTTAAGAAAAATGCTATCGAAATTGCATGCACTTTTAAGCCAATGAAAAAAATATATATATAAACCGTACCCAACTTTTTACCCAAAAAATGTTTCTTCTAATTATTCTAATTTATTTTATCCATAAATTATAATTTTGTAATATGAAGAAAAAGGATTAAGATTTTTAAAAATTTTAATTTTTGAGGGTAAAAGTAAAAAGTAATGATGTTTGTAATGATGTTCTGAACGAAAAATCGTGTATTTGAAAAATATATAATTATAGAAATTAAAAAAATAATAAAATTAAAAAAGCGTATTGTTGTATAAAACAATCGATAACTCGTAAACTTATCGAAATATCGAAAATCCGATTACACATAATTTTTTCACAAACAGTTCTACATGATTGCTTACTCGAAATATTGTTTTGAAATATTCTAAATTTCGACTCCTAGTACAAATGCACCTCTTAGTACAATTTTCAATGTACTTGCGGCACGTGTTTCCGTTGTTCACATTCAAAAAAATTGTGCTTATCTTATTTTTTGTCCCAAATAAACAATCAAAGGTGGTGAGAAAACTAAAAATCAAAAAAAGTGTCAAATAAGTGACACCCTAATGCTGCATAAATGTAAAATGCATTAAGCACATTGTATTCGATGTCGCCCTGCTCTTCATATAATTCCTTTCGTATTTTGTTAGCGACAAAATGTTATTAACCATTTCAGTAATTTGTTACCATATGGTAACAGCTTCTCAAATACATTTTTTAAACACTTCTTGCTATAATATTTCGACAGAAGTTAACTGATAGTTTATGATATCTATTATGTGTTGTTATACACACAGAAAAAAACTGTTGAAAAACGACAGTTTCTAAGTTTCAATTTTTATTTGTAGTGTACAACAGTATAAATTGTCGTTTATATCTGAAAAATTGTTAGGTACAAGGTAGTTAACGAAACAAATTCAAAAATTTTAAAGTTGCCTTCGATCGCCATGCCATGCCTTTGATATAAAATCAAATCTAACAAAAATATTTTAAAAATAAACTTTCTGTCAAATAAAAAAATATTTATAGTAACACGACTATCACGAGAATAAAGACTAATTTAAGATGTGGAAAAACACAACGTGTAAGTAACGCAATTTGTATTATAACAGAGACTGAATGGATCTGGGCCACTCTTTAACGCCAAGCTGGAGGATGCCGGGGAGTAGCATCAATATTATACCGAACTTTAGCAATAATTTGCAGGCCATTGGGTTAGGCATCGCCAAGCCACGGTTATGTTAAGGTTGGCGTTATTATTATAGAATAGAAAAAGCGGCAATACACAACTGTATTTTGTTGACTAGCAAGTACACCTCCAATCAATTTAAATCACATCCAAAGTAGAAGATCTGTTATTCTCAGGACTATGGAATGGGATAGCGCCATGCAACCAAAGAGTAAGTATATTAATAAGAGTTCTCAACGCATTGTTTTTCTGACGGTGTTAAACGATATACGAAAAAAACCTGATCTTTGGTGCAACGTCGCAAAACAAACGCCGACGTTTTATTTGGAGAACTCTTATTAATATACATACACTTTGCATGAAAATACAATTGATGCGTTTTCAATTGTATGTTAAATTCAGATGAAATTCATTATAATGCAAATATACCGGATTTAAATGTTCAAATAAATTAAAAAAATATCAATGGATTTGTGCTGTGTTATTATTTCATGTACATTTAAAATGAAAGGTATTTGGATACAATCCAACTGTCAGAATAGACGACATTAACTACTTTCGCATCGACAGTAGTTACTGCTACCTCTTTTTTGACTTTTAAACTGAACTACAATTTTTGATGTCGAACCAACAGCTTTTCAACAGTAAGTTACTGCGGACTCTATTTCAGCACTGAAAACTGTTAAAAAATTACTCTAAACGACAGTTTTTTTCTGTGTGTGTAAGACAATTTAGTTAATAAAAAGATATACTTATGAACAGTGAGGTGATATTTTGGGAAAAAGAAGAAAAATTGCATATTCAAGTGTTAAGCCATTTTTAGTATTTCTTATATTTAAAATATATGGTAATATATACTTGAGTATTTTTTTTTTAAACAATAGTGTATTCAGTGTCGAATGGATTAATTTGAATATTGGTTTAAATTTAAATAATTACACTAATTTAATATTTTGTATCTAAAATATACCATGTTTGGATGATTGATGATGATTAAACCATTTTTTTTTAAACTTAAAGGAAATTTGTATTAATGGACTTAAAAAAAACATTTAGAATGTTAAAGCTAACATAAAATATTGTTACGAAAAGATGTAATTTGCCCCAACAATAATAAATGAGACGCAAGGCAATTCAGCGCACTAAGCAATGTATTAGAAAGAGACGGAATATCAT
The DNA here is from genome assembly GCA_951804985.1 of Dryomyza anilis. Lineage (NCBI taxonomy): Eukaryota > Metazoa > Arthropoda > Insecta > Diptera > Dryomyzidae > Dryomyza > Dryomyza anilis. The sequence continues at coordinate 73,769,323 of OX638135.1, read as the reverse complement.
TCAGCGCACTACACAATGTGCAAGAAATAGATGTAAGATCAGCACATTGAAACACATGAGTGCGAATGAGATGCCAATATCATGCGAAATCATTCACGAAACGAGTAGAAGGTTCTCGAAACAAGTCAAAGCTTGTCGAAACGTGTCGATCTGATGCATGCAGTATATAAGGGAGCCGCATCTGCGGTACAGCACTTCAGTAGTGATTGAAAAGTGGTCGAGTGCATCTCGAGGGATAAATGTCAAGTTAAATTGTGGACATGCAGCAGTTGTTAGAATTTGTTATTAGTAAAGTTGTTTATTAAAGTGAATTAATAAAGTTAATTGTTATAATTTAAACCAAACATAAGAGTGTTTTTATTTTGTACACCATCCAGAGATACGAACTTTTAGAACAGTTTTTCGTAGACTGCCAGGAAGTGAGCGTTGACGATAAGATTCAAAGATTGGAAAATAACGTTGATGAGAAATATCATGGAATCGACAAAAGGACTTCGATATATTGCAGTTAAATGGACCCACACAGCATTTTGTTAGTGGTAGGAGGCTAAAGTCGCCAATTTACGATGGAACTACAGCGTTCAACATTTTCAAGCTGCAATTTGAGACCACGGCTGTATGTAATCGGTGGAACAATGAGGACAGCGTAGCCGCACTTATTGTGGCGCTAAAAGGAAGCGCAGCCGAAGTATTGCAGAATGTTGTAGAAAGCGACAGAAACAGTTACACAGCGGTTGTGGCTGTACTGCAACGGAAATATGGCAGTGATTACTTGAAGCAAATCTACAGAATGGAACTAAAGGGTCGAATGCAAAGAAACGGTGAAACATTGCAGGCAAAACGGGCAGCAATGACTTTGCCGAAAGTGACATTTATTGAAACGGTCACTACAGCGCATACTACATTGTGCCGACCAGCAATAGAGACACGTGTACTAGAAAAGGAGGGAGGAAATTTATTTCAAAAAGTAAGTAGAGTATCCAAAACCAGTGTTAAATCAGGACATTATTCTGCCGACACCCATTCGAAAGTCAAATGCTATAGCTGTGGAAAATATGGGCACATGGCACGCAACTGTCGTGAAAAACGGAAATGTGTATTTGTGCAACCTACCAAGGAATATAGACTAGAAAATAGACCTGACAATGTCCAAAATAACACCAGGGGACAACATGAAAATTCAGGTACTGTGTGGGCACGAGTGTGTAAAATGAAATCCAGAGAATGCTCGACGGAAGAAGAAAATACTAACATAATTCACATTCGTTCGTTAAATGTCATGGCAGATGATTAATGGACTCTGGAGCAAATACGAAATGATCAAAAGAAGGACCCCGACATCGCAAAATTAGTATGTTCAAGGAACAACAAAGAAAACCATCATGGAAAGAGTTAGCATCCAACAGTCCAATAAACAGGGCTTATTGGGCGCAGTGGCAAAGTCTGAAGCTACAAAATGGTTGTTATTAACGTGTTTGGGAAACTGAAAATGGCAGATCTGCACGAAATTTAATTGTTGTTCCCAAATCAAAAATAAAAGCCATAGTACTGAAATGCCATTGTGGAACCAATGGATGTCACTTGAGCATTAATAAAACGATTGAATTCAGGAAGCATTTCTATTGGGTCGGATATCAGAAGTCAGCCGCCTATTGGATTCACAGATGTAAGCAATGTGTATCCGCAAAAAGAAAACCCATCAGAAGTTGCGGTAAGATAAATCGATACAACGTAGGAGCACATTGCGAACGTTTTGCAATGGATGGGCAAAAGCCGATTCCAAAAAGTGTTTTGCGTAAGAAGAAAAGTGAAGACCGATACGAGTTGCATCAGTCCTTAAGGCAGAGGATACAAATTCCAAGTAGTAAGATAAAGTCCAGATCCGACTTAAGAGCAAACTCTGAGGAATTTAAGGAAGGAGATCTAGTTGTGCTTTGAAGCCCGCCACGAGTAAAATTGATAAATCTTAAACTACAAACACACCGGGAAGGACCGTACAGGATATCGGATTCAGAATACTACAGGCGTCAGACGAAAAATGAAAATAGACATTTAGAAAGGTTGGTGCCGTATATAGAGAGAGAGGATTAACATCTGTTTCGGACGAACAGATTTATGTGGAGGGCAGTGTTACGAAAAGATGTAATTTGCCCCATAGTGCAAGCATTCAACAATAATAAATGAGACGCAAGAGAATTCAGCGCACTAAACAATGTGTTAGAAAGAGACGGAAGATCATTCAGCGTACTGAGCAATGTGCGAGAAAGAAATGGAAGATCAGCACATTAAAACACATGAGTGCGAATGAGATTCCAATAGCATGCGTCATTCACGAAACGAGTAGAAGGTTCTCGAAACAAGTCGAAGTTTGTCGAAACGTGTCGATCTGATGCATGCAGTATATAAGGGAGCCGCATCTGAGGTACAGCACTTCAGTAGTGATTGTAAAGTGGTAGAGTGCATCTCGTGTGATAAATTTCATGTTAAATTGTGGACATGCAGCAGTTGCAATATGTAGTTTGCACTGGTTCAAAAAAAAAACAGCAGTACGACCGTACGTTGTTTCGGAAGTAGCCAAGCGTCCACATCATCGGTCTTGTATGCAGTTTGTACTTAGGTAAACCTATAACATCACTTTGTATAATGAACAAAATGCGAATTCTGTTCTGCACAAAGTGACGAGAAGGCAAGCAGCAAAAACTGCACTAAGTTTAATTTTTGTCAATTACTGTTGTTGTGTTGCAGCAAATTCGTATAGGTTGTAGAGTCTCTACAGTGTTTAAATTCGAGAATTGCACTTTGGATAAAAAATATATCAATGGATTTGTGTTTTTTTATACGCCATTCCCTTGCGTCACATTTTAATGTTGTTTGTTTTTTTTTTCTAAAGTGCAGTTCTCGTATTTGAATACTGATAACGCCACAAATAATAAGTATTATTACTTTAAATATGTTCATTTTTTTATGATAAAAACAATTTACATATTGAACAAAATTGAATCGAATTAGGTCAGTATATACAATTGTATACATAGTCTACATTATCTACTTAATTGTCTATATTGTCTACATAGTCTACACATTGTCTACACACAACTCCCGAAATACACGAATTGATTAAACTACACTGTGCGCACCCATTTTGCCACCAGAAATGAAAGTTACATATTCTTATGGATTTTGACATTCTGAGAATAATAGCGTTTTCAGTTTTTTCCCTACACGTCCAGTTTCAAGGATATTTCACAAAAACGAAAAACCACGTTTTTGAGAATTCTATTGGTTGGTAAGCGTTGATTATAATGTCAGACTTATTTTTATTTTATTCAAAACATGCATAACAGAACACAAATTATATGTACATAGCAATTTTTTAAATTCCTTTAACAGGTTCTGAGATATGAAGCAAAAAATACTCATTTTTAGGCTAAAAATAGACCCATTTTTGAGCATTTGTTTCTCAATATCCAGTTGCGCACCATTCTTGTGCTTTACATTATAACTTAGCAAATCTCATAGATTTCAATCCTGTTTTATTCAAAAAAATCGTAAACGTCAAAATTGGGCATACGTATTACAAAAAAATGTGAAAAGTTTTAGAAAATAAAATAAAAATTATTATGCATAATAAATTCGTAGAAATATTATTAATTCCTAATTTTTAATCTTTTACAATATTATTGTGGTAAGGGAAATAGTTGGGTCAAATTTATCAATTCATTGATCCTCTTGATACCAGATATAAATTCTGATTCATAATAATATTTTACAAATACGGAAACCTATAACCGGTATCTAAAGGTCCAATGAATTGATAAATATGACCCAACTATCTCCCTTACCACAATAATATTGTAAAAGAGTAAAAAAACGTACGAGTTACTAATATTTCTACGAAATTATTATGGTTAATAATTTTTGTTTTATTTTTAAAAACTTTTATTTTTTTTATTTTGTATGCCTAATTTTGACGTTTACGATTTTTTTGAATAAAACAAAACTGAAATATTTAAGATTTGCTAACTTATAATGTAAAGCACAAGAATGGCGTACAACTGGGAACTGAGAAACTAATGCTCAAAAATGGGTCTTTTTTTAACCCAAAAATGAGTCCTTTTTGCATCATATCTCAGGTGCTGTTAAAGGAATTTTGAAAATTGATATGTACGTATAATTTGTGTTCTGTTATGCATGTTTTGAATAAAATAAAAATAAGTCTGACATTATAATCAACGCTTACCAACCTATAGAATCCTCAAGAACGTGGTTTGTCGTTTATCTTAAATATCCTTGAAACTGTACGTGTAGGGAAAAAACTGAACTGGTATCGAAAATTGTTGTCAAATGTGCGCACAGGATGTGCAAGGATTCGTTACAGAAATAAATAGGAAGAGTTAAGTTAATTCTGTGTTTCTTTCTTTTAATGGGTTATATATATATATATATATATATATATATATATATATATATATATATATATATATATATATATATATATATATATATATATATATATATATATATATATATATATAGATATATATAGATATATATAGATATATATATATATATATATATATATATATATATATATTAAGGATTGAAACCGCAACCGTAACCGAAACCGAAACCGATATCCATTTAAAACCGTTTCATTTTTAAAACCGAAATCGTAACCGAAACCGTTATACGAAAATCAGAAATAAACCGATATCCAAAACCGATATAAACGGTTTCGGTTTTATACCGGTTTAAAACGGTTTTTAAAAAAGTAAAAAAAGAAACAGAAAAACATAATTTATTTTATATAGAAGATCTTAAGTAAAATGTCATTAATTAAAATTTGGAGTTCCCAAAATAAACATTTTTGGTTGTACAAAAATTCACATGTTGTTTTTTGAGAAACGATATTTCCAAAACAACGGTATTTGGCCACCAGCAACTCCAAGCAAAATTTTTACGTTAAAAAAATGATTCAAAATTTAATAATATTGGTTTTTTCTTTATTTTATTAGTAAAATATATAGGGGAGCTTGGGGTGAAGTGGGACAAGTTTTGAAAAGTTTATTTGAATATTTTTATATTGTTTTAAAGGATCTATTCAATAGAATACTATTTATAAGTATTCTAATGGATTTTTGACTGATATTTCAAAAAAGCTCAATTTCGGACATAAAAAAAACAATGGTAATGCAAGAAAAAATGTAAAAAAGTTTCAAATTATTAACATCTCAGTAACTATTTAAGGAAATACGAAAAATGAAGTGCAAGTTCTTCAAGTTTAAACATTTCAAGTATAAGGCAGATATTTGTTTACATTAGTGATGATTAAAAATTTCTTGCATCTTATTCTTGCATTTTTTTTTGCAAGAACAAAAACGAGAACAAGATCGAGATTTTGCAAAAAAAAAGAACAAGAGCAAGTGATTTTAATGTATTTATTATGTTTTTAAGGTAATAATTATATAGAAAATAATTCATTATATTACTAAATATTGAACAACAAGTAACAATAGAAAGCGTGCAAAATATTTATGAACGTGAACATTAATGAAGATGTGTGTTTTTTTTGTTTTTGTCAATTCTAAAGAATATTAGCAAGCATCTTAAAAATAAGGCCTGTGAAGCACTTTTGAAGCGGTAAATAGCTTTAAAAGTGCTTCAAAAGTCGCTTCAAAAAGATAAAACAGACAAAACAATGTTTTTACTCTTTTCTTCGCTACGCTAGTTCGTACATCGATTGTGCATATGCACATTATTATTTTTGTTTTACTTTTATATATAGTTTTTTTGTTAATTGTAAAATCTGAAGTAATAAAAAATAATATATGAACATTTTCACAGTGTGATATATTTAGCTGATATATTGCTTTTTGTGTTTTTCTTTTTTCACAAATCCGCTGATTCGTTTGAAAGTGCAACAACAACAAAAATGCGAATAAAGCAGCATCTAAGCTTTTGATAGAATTTTTGGCGGGAAATTTTTTGTACCACAAGAGAACTCGTTGTTGTTGCCAACTAGAGAGCTGTACTATATACATACATGTAGTATGGTGCCATGCGTCTGTCCGTTGTCATGCGTTTGTCTGTGTCATTCGTCTGTCCGTTGTCATGCGTCTGTCTGTTGTCATGCGTCTGTTTGTTGCCATGCGATGATACAGGATAGCAACGAAGAGTTGCCGTTGTGAAAGTGTGTGTATAAGAATCGTAATCATTATTGTTATATTCTCTTCTTTCTGTTAGTATTCGCTTTGTAGCGTTTGAGTTTGTGTTCGCATGGTTTTCGCAAAATGTTACTCTGTAGGATATTATTTGAGTTCTCTTGACATACGGTACGTGTAGCATACGGATTTTTTAATCTGTGACGAAAACAGAAATATGCCTGTACGAAATATTTATTGTATTGTAGAACGAAAAGTCACCAAACACATTTTTTATGAAAAACTTAATTTTCGATTAATATTATAAAAAGTAATTGATGCATTTTTAAAGTTGAAATATCAATTGATAGATTTACATTTTCTTATCATGTGGAATGTGGTAAGAGATCATCGATTAAAAATTGACAGATACATAACGATGTTTGTAAAAAATATTTAGCATTTTGAATATGTGTTTGGTTACTTTTCGTTCATTTTATTATGGTCTTGAGATTTTGAATTGTCTCGTCAACATCACTTGATTTAAACAATTATTTTTTATTAGTAAATTCTTGTTAAAATATAATTCAAATTTTTATGTTATTGGATTTTTTTTTTGTTAGTAAAATGTTGAAGAAATTGAAAATATGGAAAATAAGTAACTTAAATACAATTAGTGTTCAAATTCTATTCGTTTTCATAATTAATATGCAGTTTAGGTTATTTGTCTTCGATATTTTATTTAAAATTTAAAAGATTAAGATTACCATTTCTTGCCTTGCTCTTGCAAATGATCATCACTAGTTTACATATATTGCAGTTCACAGAATTGTTGAAATTTAATTTCTTTGGCTTTTATGGATGAAAATTGTACAAAATTCTTCTTCTTTGCAATTCAGATCATATCTCAGGTGAAGTCAAAATGTTGCTTTTCATTGGTTTGTGGTCACGAAATTTTAAATTAAATTTTTTTCTTGGCGTTATCAATTAAATAATTCATATAACACAATATTTTTACTAAAATAACAACAAACATTGTTTAAATTACGTTTCCCACTTTACCCCAATATCATAATATGAACATAATTTAGCACCATATAAAAAATGTAAAATTATTTGAAAAATATGGAAATAAAGAAAATTTATACAAAAACCGAAATCAAAACCGAAACCGTAACATGGAACCGGTATACCGAAACCGTTTCGTTATAAAAACTTAAAACCGAAACCGTAACCGAAACCGAAACGCTGAAAAAACCGAAACCGAAATCGAAACCGTTATTCGTTTAGGTTTCAATCCTTGATATATATATATACTTATAACAACTGCTGTATTACTAAATTTATCTTTACAATGTTCGCTCACGAGATGCACTAGTTCACTTTCAAATCACAACTGAAGTGCTGTGCCTCAACTGCGGCGGCCTAATATACTGCATGCATCAGTTCGGCACGTTTCGACAAGCTTCGACATGTTTCGAGTTTATGCCTCAGCCCACAACATTCTTCTGGGAAGTTTATTCCTGCGCCCGCTAAAATTATTTCTACTAGGAGATTTTATGCCTCTGCCCACAACTTTCTACTGGGGCGTTTATTCCTTCACCCGTTAAACTAATTTCTATTAGGAGAGTTTATGCCTCTCCCACTACAACTACTAGTTCGATCCGTACGAGGTCGTCGCCAGCTTCGAACTCCCTGACTGCTGCAATTCTGTCTCCTTTTATACGATTTCTTGTGTCGATCGCCGTGTGCTTTTTTTTTGCGTAGTCTACGCAGTTGTTGTTGCCCATCTATGCAGTTGTTTATTAAGGAAACGTGCGCCCATTAATAAATTTTATTTTGAAAATATTACTTAATATATCGTTAATAAGCCCTCAACACGAGAAGTGTACGATCACTGCAAATGTAAAAAATCGTGAATTTGTTCAAAACAGCAGTTTTTCGCGATTCACATTCGCATTATTATTTGAAATAGATCCGTGTATGGTTGGGTATAAGTTTTTTGAAGACATTGAAGAAATGCAGATCTCTCAAAAACGTTTTTGTTCGGTGTACACTGCCGACAAGATGAAGTCATGGTGCGCAATACCACCAGATCTAAATGAAAGCAATAACGAGTGTGATAATCAACAGGACGGTGTCGATACAGATGGTATCGGGACGATGCAATAGCAGGAAGGGCCGAGATGTCAACCCTGTTCTTAAACTCCCCGTCACTATATTCACCACGACTTAGATGGTTCGTGCTGAATCACAACTAAATCATGTAACTCGTAAACATTTGATGGTCGATGAACTTTGAAGTCAAATACTAATGCATTGGGGCTAAATCCGTTCTTCAAAATTTTCTGCGAATTCACAGTGAACTGCAACTCTCGTAATTGATTATCTCAATCCTTCGAATTAGCACCCGATGTTCTCAAGAAATGTAGAATCGTTTGGTTGGTGCGTTCCATCTGCCAATTTTCGCGCGGAGTTCGCACCGCTGTTTTAATATGTTGTATGTTATTTGTTTCGCAGTACGTTTCGAACTGTTTGGAGGTATACGACGTTCCACGATCAGTGACTACTCTCTGTGGTAGCCCAAAGTAGCTAGTTACCTCATTTAAAACTTGTAGTACTGGTTGCGTGTTTGTACTGCGTACTGCCTTAACAACCAAATATTTTCTGAAAGCGTCGCTGATGGCTATCACGTATGAATTTCCTCGTTTGCTCTTTACAAATGGACCTAGGTGTTCCACATGTATGAGGCGAAATGGTATTGGGTCCATTGCATCGATATTTAAAGTTCCCTCTGGTTTACCGCCTTTATTTTTTTTTAAAACAACAATCGACGCAAGCTGCAACATAATCTTTGACGTTCTTACGTACTCATGGAAACCAGAAGGTTTTGGTGATTCGCTCAATCGTTTTTTCAACAACAAAATGTCCCATCCCATTACCACTCTGGCAAGACTATTGATCCAATCACAAAATGATGCGACAGTCGGAAATGGTCGAACATTAGCAGCAATAGAGATGTATATACTGACTGTTCCATAAATTTTGATGACGGTACGCATGATGATCCATATAACGACATGAATGACGGTACAGATATTGACGGAGTTATAGAGGTATACAGAGACATAGACAATGGGGTTTCAATAGACAAAGACATCGGCATATACGATGGCGGCGGAATAAACGATGTCGTCTGCATAGAAGAGACCAGATGCAGCATAGACGAATTACTTGCATCTCTTCCTGAAGACTGGAAATTATTGAAAAAAGCGAAGACAATGACGGACTTGAATTTTCAGTGATTCTATTAGTATGATCGACGATAGAAACAATGAGTTCTGTTTGGCCGCTTGTGGTTTCAATGTTGTCAGCAGCATGAGATTCCAAATCGCCCTCTACAATTTGGCTGCATGTACGCCTACCATTCTTGTTAAACTATATAACTTGACCGTCGTAAGAGATATTCTGATAATATTAGGTACTATGGTACATATCACAATTCTTAACTACTATACCAAATATGAGGCAGAATGACAGAAAAGACAAAACTGACATATTAAAGTAACAAAGTTTAGTTAAATTATTTTACGATTTTCGTACTTTTCTCATCACTTAAACTCATTTTAAATGACGTGTGGCAAACTAATGCAGGCATGTTTAACACCGTTAGAAAGAAGACATTTCAGAAATTTAGCATGTAAAAATATTTATGAGAGCATTTGGAAGCTTTTTTTCCATGTATACTTTTGTACTAAAAATACGTATTTTTTGTTTTATGTTTTTGACAGATAATCAGGAAAAACACGAATAGCCATTTGAAATTTTGTATACACAAAATGATAGTTCTCTCAATTCCCAATAATATAAAACTAACACTCTGAATGTAAAGTATATATATGGAAAGAGTTATGACAGTTTTAATGTAACCCATTTTTATTTCTTAAAAAAACTTGTTTAATTTTTTCATTTTAAGCAAGCCTACAGAAGCATTTTTCACTAGGGTGTATCATTTTTTGTTTGTTCTCTAGGTACTCATAAATTATTAATAAAATGACATATTTTTAAACTTTCTGCAACAAACTTTAATTTCTGATTTTCGGCGAGCTAGACTAAGCTTCTGTCCCATAGTGCACGGTTTCGAATACTGTTTTTTCACAGACTGTTTTTGCAAAGTTTAAATATTTAAAAGTAATACATAAAACAGTAGCAACACTAGAACAGTAGCAACAGTAGAATATATATATATATATATATATATATATATATATATATATATATATATATATATATATATATATATATATATATATATATATATATATATATATATATATATATATATATATATATATATATATATATATTGTAACTGGATTGTGTACAAAATAAAAACGCACTTATATTTGGTTTTAACTAGTATTATTTCAACTAGTATTAATTAACTTTTTTAATTTAAATAACAACTTAAAGAATAATCACTTATATCAACTGCTGAATTACTACAATTTAGCTTTACAATGTTCACTCACGAGACGCACTAGTTCACTATTAAATCACAACTGAAGTACAGTGCCTCAGATGCGCGGCCTTATATACTGCAGGCATCAGTTCGACACGTTTCGACAAGCTTCGACTTGTTTCGAGAACCTTCTACTCGTTTCGTGAATGACGCATGCTATTGGCATCTCCTTCGCACTCATGTGTTTTAATGTGCTGATCTTCCATCTCTTTCTCGCACATTGCATAGTGTGCTGAATGATCTTCCGTCTCTTTCTAACACATTGCTTAGTGCGTTGAATTGTCTTGCGTCTCATTTATTATTGTTGATTGCTTGCACAGTGGAGCAAATTACCTCTTTTCGTAACACTGCCCTCCACCTAAATCTGTTCGTCCCGAACAGATGTTAATCCTCTCTCTCTATACGGCGCCAAACTTTCTAAATGTACCACTTTCATTTTTCGTCTAACGCCTGCAGTATTCTGAATCCGATACACGATATCGTTAATTCTTTTAATTATCTTGTATGGTCCTTCCCAGTGCGTTTGTAGCTTAGGGGATAAGCCTTTCTTCCTTTGTGGGTTATAGAGGAAAACAAGTTGTCCTTCCGTAAATCCCTCTGAATTTGTGCGCAAGTCGTATCTGGCCTTCATCTTATCACTCGCAAATTGTGTACGCTGTCTTACAAACTGATGCACATCGTTCATTTCTTCACTTTTTCTGAAAACATAATTGTGTACAGGAATTCCAGCTGAAGGACTCGCACCAAACTTTAAATCCGCAGGTAATCTTAAGTCTGTTCCAAAAACAATTTTAGAGGGTGAAGCTGCTGTGGTATCATGAACCGCCGTTCGATAAGCCATGAGGAATAGTGGTATGTGTGTATCCCCATCTTTTTGATTTTTATCAACCACTTTTCTGAGATACTCTTCCAAAGTCCGATTGAATCTCTCCACCATGCCGTCTGATTGCGGGTGCAAAGGCGTTGCTTGTGTTTTGTGTATGTTGAGGACTTTGCATACTTCTTTAAATACAGCAGACTCAAAATTTCTTCCTTGATCTGAATGCAATTCCAACGGTACTCCAAAACGGCTTACCCAGTTGTTAACTAATGCATCCGCAACTGTTGTGGCTTTTTGATTCGGCATGGGATACACTTCAGACCACTTGCTGAAGTAGTCAATGACGACAAGCACATACTTATTACCAGCATCACTGATTGGAAACGGCCCGGCGACATCCACGGCAATACGCTCGAATGGTGCTCCCACGTTGTATTGATGCATCTTGCCGCGACTTCTGACTGTTGGTCCTTTTGCTGGTACACATTGCGGGCAACTGCGAATCCAATCGGCGACTGACTCTTGGCACCCAATCCAATAAAAACGTTTCTTTACCTTCTCGACCGTTTTATTAATGCCCAAATGACCACCACTAGATCCACCATGGTATTCCGCTAATATCTCTTTTATTTTTGACTTGGGAACAACAATCAAACTTCGAGCGGATGTGCCATCTTCATTTTCCCATACACGATATAAGCAACCATCTTGCAGCTTTAAGCTCTGCCACTGTGCCCAGTAAGCTTTAGATATGGCACTGTCAGCAGCTATATCTTCCCATGATGGTTTTCTTTGCTGTTCCTTGAACATCATGATTTTTGTGAGGTCGGGATCACTCTTTTGATCAATTTGAATTTGTTCCGGAGTCCATTTTTCATCGGGCAAAACATTTAGCAAACGAATGTCAATTATGTTTTCTTTTCCTTCCGCTCTTGAACAATGTCTGCATTCTAGTTTACATGGGCGTCGTGACAGAGCATCTGCATTTCCATGATGACCTCCTTTACGATGTTCTATGGTGAAATCGTAGCTCTGTAATCGTTCTATCCAACGCGCAATTTGACCTTCTGGGTCTTTGAACTGAAGTAACCATCTCAGTGCTGCGTGATCGGTTCTCAAGTGAAACTGTTGCCCGTACAGGTATTTGTGGAAATTTTTCACACTTTCGATTACAGCAAGAAGCTCCCTCCTGGTGACACAGTAATTTCGCTCGAGTTTGGACAAGGTTTTACTGTAGTATGCGATCACTTTTTCTTGTCCATTGATCACTTGAGCGAGAACTCCGCCGATTCCGTATCCACTCGCATCCGTATCAAGTATAAATTTCTCACCTGGAATTGTATATGCAAGAATTGGTGCCGAGCACAGCAGACCTTTTAATTTCAAAAACGCCCTTTCTTGATCATTGCCCCATTGAAATGCGCGGTTCTTTCTTGTCAACTCATGAAGACTGCTAGCAACATTGGCAAAACCTAAGAAACTTCGTAGGTCATGTAGGTTTTGCGGTCTGGGCCACTCCTTTACTGCAACTATTTTATCTTCATCGGTATGCATTCATTCCGTGGTAACTCGATGATCCAGATACTTGACTTCTTTCTTGAAAAGTGAACATTTCTTTGGGCTAAGTTGTAGACCCGCACTTTTCAATCGAAGGAATACTTCCTCTAGATTTCTTAGATGTTCGTTGAAATCCTTGCCCATAACAATTATGTCATCAAGGTATACTATGCATGTTTCCCAGTGTAAACCTTTTAATACGTGCTCCATTAACCGCTCGAATGTTGCTGGGGCATTGCATAGTCAAAACGGCATTACCAAAAATTGCCATAGTCCATCTCCAGTACTGAATGCAGTCTTCTCTCGATCTTTCTTATCGATTTCCACTTGCCAGTAACCGCTTTGCAAGTCCAACGTTGAAAACCACTTAGCATTAGATAGTGTATCTTGGTGACGTCATTAAGTTTTCGGTAATCAACGCAAAACCGAGTACTACCGTCCTTCTTTTTCACCAATACTACTGGTGAACTTCATGGACTCTCAGATGGTTCCACCACGCCATTTGTGTGCATTTCTTCAACCAAATGTGAAACTTCGTCTCTTTTCGCAAGTGGTACCCTTCTTGGTGCTTGACGAATTGGGTTAGAATCACCAGTGTCTATTCGATGTTTTACAATGGCAGTTCTGCCATCCTTTTGGCCCTTTTCAGCAAATATACACCGATATTTGTCAATTAGCTGTTGCACTTGATTCTTTTCTTTGCCACCCAAATCCATTGTCCACTCATTTATAAACCTGTGAGTAGATTGTTTGTTTATTTGCGATGTGCCGTAGTCCCTTGATGGATTTAACTCACAATTTATAATCGCTGATGCCTCTTGACACTGGCCTATCACTGTTCCCTTTTTAATTAATTTGGACGAGTTTTCCATGTTGAGAACTCTTATTCGAACAACTTTGTCTTTTGTCGCTTCTACTAATGTTCTTCCGACAACAATATAATTTCTGCTCATTTGCTCATCATTCGCTTCTATAACCCACAACTTGCTTATCCCACAATCTCCATTTAATTTCGCCCAAACAATTGCTTCTGAATTAGGTGGTATTTTTCTATTTTCACAATCAATGTTTAGTTGGATCTCCGTGTTGGCATAACTCAAAATTTTTCTTGTTAAATCTAGTGTGAAACCGTTTCTTATCATGAAGTCCATGCCAAGTATTATTTCGTCTACTATTTCCGCCACTATAAAATCATGCTTAACTGTCGTAGTGCCAATAGTGATTTCCTTTGTAATTTTTCCTCTGATTGAAGCCTCTTCACCTGTCGCTGTTTGCAATCTTATTCCGATAAGCGGCTCTATATCGTCCCTAACAAGGTTACTTCTTATAATTGAGTGTGAAGCTCCTGTATCCAACGTTACCATATATGATGTACAATCAATGAGTCCTTCGATAGTTAAACTATTTGGCTTTCGAGCAATTTGTGAAAAGGAGATTCTGTGGCAATCGGTTATGGGAGTCAGATCGTGCCCCGCAGAACTGACTCGTTTTAGTTTAAAGATTGATTAAAATTTACGTTATATTGGACATGATCCTGGGTTTCTTCATGTCGGGGTTCATTTGCAAATGGATTCATTGAGCGCTTGCGTTTTTTACGACAATCACGTACCATATGCACATATGTATCACAGTTGTAGCATTTACCTTTAAATTGGGTGTCTCGGTTGGCAGCAGTGTAATCTGGTTTAGCTCCACTTTTTAACGCTTGGCAAATTACCTGAAGTAGGTCTTCATTCTCCACATCTAGTTTACGGACCTTTGGCGCTGGGCGGCACAACGTAGTTGCTGTCTCCTGTGTTAGCGCTGTGGTTACAGTTTCCGTAAATGTCACATTCGGCATTGTCACTGTGGCACGGCTTGTTTCCGGATCACGTATGCCGTCATCAAAGGCTTCGATCTTGCACTTTTCTATGAAATCACTCGTTGAATCTGCATACGACAAATGCGCAAGCCTCTCGACGTCCACTGCATACGCCTGCAATGTTTCACCATTTCTTTGCATTCGGCACTTTAGTTCCATTCTGTAGATTTGCTTCATGTGATCACTGCCATATTTTCTCTGCAGTGCAGCCATAACCGCTAAATAAGTGTTTCGATCACTTTCTGGAACAGTCTGCAATACTTCGGCTGCGCCTCCTTTAAGCGCCACGATAAGTGCGGCTACGCTGTCCTCATTATTCCATCGATTACTTACAGCCGTGGTCTCAAATTGCAGCTTGAAAATGTTGAACGCTGTGGTTCCATCGTAAATCGGCGATTTTAGCCTCGTACCAGTAACAACATGCTGTGTAGGTCAACTTGTCTGTAGTAAACTGACATCTTCTTGTCTTTTCTGTAGCTTTTTGTCGAAACCATTTTCCAACTTGTCAAATTTGTCATCAATGTCCACTACAATGTTATTTACATGTGCTTCAAGTTCGTTTACTTTTCCATGGAGTGTATTAGAAACTTCCAGAAGCTGCTTAGAATGTTCCTGCATCTGTTGCTCAATTTTTACTTGATGTTGGTTTGAATTCTCTAGAAGTTTCTGTTCCATTCTGGTCGAATTTTCTTGGAGCTGTTTTGAATTTTCTTGAAGTTTTTGTTCCATTCTGGTCGAATTTTCTTGGAGCTGTTTTGAATTTTCTAGAAGTTTCTGTTGCATTTTGCTGGAATTCTCTATAAGTTTCTGTTCCATTTTGCTGGAATTTTCTACAAGTTTCTGTTCCATTTTGTTGGCATTTTCTTCAAATTGTTTTGAATTTTCTAGAAATTTTTGATCTAATTTGTTGGAATTTTCTTGAAGCTGTTGTTGTATTGCTCCGAGCAACTGGCTCATATCAAAACTTTGCGACTGTACTTTTTGCTCCGTGTCCACACTTTTCGATGACGCTGTTGCAGCTCGCTGTTGCAAAAAATAGCTGTTCTGATTAAGTTGTCAAAATTGTGTTTGTGTGTATTTCATAATTTTTGCAAATTTTTTCTAATTTGCTTTGTAAATGGGTTTATTGCATGAAAAGAAATGTGTAGTGCAATAAAAAATTATTTAAGATTGTTCTGCATCCTTTTTAGGAGCAATTAGTGCTTTGTTCGTGAAAATTTTAGTTAACGGAGCCAAAAAAGCTGCCGTCTAATTTGACACAACATTCGTGCGGTTTAGTTTTATGAAATACAAATTATTTCCTTACGTCGGCGCAAACCGTGTGACGTCAGACGTTTTGCGCTTTACAAAATGCAAAAAGCCAGTCACACGGGCTTGCGTGACTATTTGTGACAATTATCGCGATACAATATCTGGCTGTTAGACGATGTGATAGCACTCACATGTAGAGCACTCAGTCACATCGAGATACAATATCTGGCTGATAATTTTGCTTCACCTTCGTTTGTTGAAGGTAAATGTGTGGAAATAAGTTCGGGTAATCCACTACTATTTTTGAGATACTTGAAACTTAGCACTTATCGGATAATTTCGTTGAAATTCAACATTTTGCACGTAAACCATAAGTTAATTATGGGCAAATTGGGTCTCATTTATATGTCATGAAATGCTATTTGTAGTGGTTTAGTCGTTTTTAAAACCTCTAACAGAAACATCACAAATATAATAAGAAAATATGGTCGAAAAGTTATAAAACTGATTTTTGTAGTCAACACCTAAATTTTTATTTTTTTACCATTGTAGTTCTATATTAATAACACTGCTCTACACTTATTATGGTGCAGTAAAAGTTGCAGCAAATATTGGATGCATTTGTAGAGCTAATTCCGAAAATGGCATCAGATTTGTCAAATTGGCTGTAGTTTTTGAGATATTTGCCTTTTTTAATTTGTAATTTTAAAAATAAAAGATTTAAAATTTTTAAAATTCCAACAAACAAAATAATAAAAATGTTTTTTCTGTATTAGACGCATCAAAATATCGCGTTATAATTCACAAATTGGAGTTAATTAGTTAATGCGTAAACAAATTTGTTTGCGAGATATAAGCAAACGAAATTCAAATTTGTTTAAAAAGTTAAAAATTTTGGTAATAAAATACTTTATTACTTAGTGGAAAAAAATGTTAAACAAATATTTGTATGGACTTTTATGTGGCGCCAAGTATCCTCTTTAAAACCTCATTTATGTAATAAAAATTTTCATATATAACTTTTGCTTATATTTAAAAATAAAAGAAGACTAAAATAATGCGAGATTATAAAATGGGCTATATCTCAGAAACTAGAGCCAATTTGACTAAACTGATGTCATTTTCGGAATCAGCTCTACAAATTTAACAGCAGAATGTAACTTTTAGGCCCTATTACATTTTAAAATAAAAATAAAATTTTGGTAATGGGTATTCAAATAGCTTGAATATTTTTCAACCAAACTGGAATATAAATATTTTTATAAAGAAAAAATATTACATTCTTCTCATGGTATTTTCCGTAAACATGCATGTTATATCTATGCAATTTATGAATGTTTACGTACATCAAATCTAAAAAAAATTAAAAAGAAAGTGTTCGAAAATAGTAAGCCTATGATGTGTCACTCTAAATCTTTCAGTGTTAATGCATTATTTTTATAAATGTATGATGAATTAAAAACAGCAAAAAAATAAACCAGTTGGGAAGGTTAGATCACATGGGAAATGTTTAAGTAGGTGTTATTATGATAGTTAGGACTATTAAAATTATAGTCGGTCAAAGCCGACTATAAATACCCAACACATATGGGCATTTCCTGGGGTTCGGGAGGGGACATTCATACGCTTAAAACTTTATTATTTCGAAGGAAAATTAATGAATTTACTTGAATTTGGTGCATGTAGTATTTAAATAGTACTAAACATCTGCAAAAAATTAGAGAATTCTATACGGTAGATCAAAAGATATAAATGAAATAGTGAGAGTTCCGGGCGGGACAAAAACGGAAGTGCATGTCGAGGTTCATATGGAAATGCTAAAAAGTCAGCGAATTTTGTGTAATAATGTTTTTTTTTTTTAAATATTTTAAAAAATAGTTCAAATCATGTGCTTTTTTTATATTTATACTTTGTTCCTAAATATTATAGTTTTTTCAAAATAAATCACAGAAAAATTCCGGACGGGACAAAAAATTCCGTATGGAAATTATCAGTACGATTTTTATTCTAAAAATACTTTTTTCGTAAAATATATTTTTTGGAATTATCTCAGAACATTTACATTATTTTTGTATATGTACACTTTCTTACTAAAGTTTACAGTTATTTCGTAATAAATCGCAGAATAATTCCGGACGTTCCGTATGGAAATTTGCACTACGATTTTTTGCTAAAAATAATTATGTATATGACAATTTTAATAATCATTATTACGAAATAAAAAGTTATTTACTATCCAAATTTTTAGATGTTTTTTAAGATTTTTTATTTTTTTTTTTACTTTTTTGAAATTTTTTTTTGTTACATTTTTTTATACTGTAGTTCTACATTTTTGGTACTCAAAGTTCCGGACGGGACAGATTTCAATTAGCTTTCCTAGAATCACTAGGAGAATGATGTTTACATTTTTGGAAATGCCGAGGAAATTCTGTTTACTATGGTAATAAATGTATCTTTTTGGATCCGGACGGGACATCGAAAACCCTTATACAAAAATCAAAAATTTTCCGTTATTGTAATTTGGATCATTATTTTTAAGCTTTAGAAATATATATTAATGTTACCTGAAAAAACAGAAAATAATATTTGTATCTGTATGTCTTTAAAGTTAATTAATTTAGTTACTCAAAATACATGAAAAATACGTATATTTACAAATCGCATAGTAACGAAACTTTATGAGTATTTTTTTATACGTTACCGTTAACGGAACAGAATTTTTTTTTAGAGATTTAGATTTGGATATTTAAGATTCCAAATCCATCTTTATGTCAAAGATTTGAGCATTTTGAATTTTTTGGTCGTGGTTGACGTTTTTCTGGAAATGCCCATAAGTGTGGTTACCATTCAAAGTGATATATAGGTCACCACACGCAAAAACAAGGGCTCTCCAAAACGTAATTTTGCAGGCATTAACATGTATGTTTGGAATTTTATGTAAACATAATATATAATTGACTGATAAATCATTTGTAAACAGGGTTGTATTGAGGCTTGAACAGTGTTGTAATGAGCTCTGAGTTACTTTATAATATCACGGAAACAATTTAATGTTGCCCCTTAAAATGCTGAATGTTCTAATGGAAACATAATAATTACTACATCCAATCAAAATAAATATTTGCACCGAAACTTAATGTTCAAATTAAAACCTGATTTTGAACGACCTGAATATATATTTATGTTTCCAGTGAAACATATCAGTTGTTTCAGTACAAAAAGTAGAATGTTTGCATAGAAACATATTTAAATAATTTTGGAAAAAAATCCTGAAAATAAAATAAAAATAAATGGTTTTTTATTAATTTTTATTAAACATCTTTAAACATGCACAGTGGGAATTTATAATAATTGAATTCATGTACACATTTGTAAATGCATAAATAAATAATTCGTTTAAAACTGCAAGTAAAAGTGACAGCATCAATGAATGCACAATTGCACTAGCAGACGCTAAACCAGACGATCCAGGATCGCTTTATATTTAGTATAGTTACAGTTGATCTCAGTACAGCACATAGCGTAGGCAAGGACTTCAGGGAGGCTTTTGTAAAAAAAAACATGCCAAATTCTGTTTGAAAATCGAACACTGATATTTATTTGTGGTTTTTAACATTAGTTTCAGAAATTATATACTGTACTCTGTTACTATTTGTACTTTTTGTAACACAATTTATATATTTATTTAATTTACAAATAACAAAATTATTACCGAAGCAACCACGTTTTCTCAACGAACAACAAAAGTCACGTACGCAGAAAATGCCGATCAACGAGTGTCAACTTTATATATAAGAATTCATTTTTTTTTGTTTGTTTTCAAACATCAGTATGTTTAAAACAGTGCTAGGAACCGAAGTTCTATTCTGTGCGGTTCCAGTTCCGGTTCTATAAAAAAAATAAAAAATAAAAAAATGGTTCCGGTACCGGTTTCGGTTCTTAAATTATTTTTTATTTCGGTTTCAGTTCCGGTACGGGTTCTATATAAAATAAAAAAACGATTCCAGTTCCGGTTCCACAAACAAGCCAAAAAACGCAATAAAAATATAAATATTTTTTATTTTTACGTAAAAACAATGAAATTTATATACATATCTATGTGCAGCAGTCTCGCAAAAACATGAGAACAGATCGACTGATTTGAATAATTTTTTTGTTTTATTCGTCTCAATACTGGGAATTCGGAAAACTCCCAAGAAAAAACGGGAAAAGCGGAAAAATCGAATTTTGTGCTTTGTATGAGAATGCATTATGTGCACCACCAATGGGAATTGTATTTTAATAATGAGGATTCGTTTATATTGCCACTATGGATAGATTGGACAAAGCGAAGTGGCACGTCCCATACAACTAAACTTTTTTAAATGCTATTTCTACTGACCTCCTAAGAGGAGATTTTAATAATGTGACGCGATATGTCTTTAGTTTGTAGCATTACAAACTATCTGGATATAAGAAACTGCATATTTCTGCAAAAGTTGTTATATTCCAAAACTCCATCATATCTTTCTGATAAGCTACGTCTTAGCGTTTCAAATAAAAGCCTCCATTAAATTTTGCCAAAATTTAACTATCTACAATCGCAAATACTATTTTTCATTAAAGCAATTCGACTCTGAAACTCATTACCACTTAGTATTTAAAATATAAACAGAACATGTAGATTTAGGTATTATATACTAATACATTTTTCAGAACAATAATCTATTAACATCTTGAATCTACTATTTATAAGTAACCACACATCTAATTTCTCTTTAAATATGTTAAATTATAAGTACAATTTTTACATTATTCTTAATTTTTTTTTTTATTTTTTACTTTTTTATAAACTGACCTTTTGATTATCTACGTAATTTTAATATTGTGGAACTGTAAAATAAGCACTTATTATTGTGCTAATATATAAATCAAATCAAAAATATATATACGAGAACTTCGTACCGGTGAAGCTGTGCACAAGTCAAGCTAATATATACAACGAAAAAAAACTGTATTAAAAGGAAGAAAAATGTCTTTAAAATAAATACATATGTATTTGATTTACGTCCTTACGCAAATGTATTCGTTTTTACTTCATTGATGTAGTTATTTTGTATGCAATTAATAAACTTAATTTTACTGCTTGTATATACAATTTGTAATACATTTGTATTGAAAATAACTACATTTTATCGTTTTTAATACGTCCGAAATACGTAGATACATGACTGCATCTTAATTTATTTTAACTACATTCCGTATTTATTTAACACCAATATGTATGGTATGGTGAAACAACACAATTTTAAGTTATTAGCTAAAAATCATCTTCCCAGATGGTGTGGTTTCAAAGATTTGAACATATCTGAAATAATTAAAATAATATACCTATATTAAATATTGACATTTTATCTTTAACTGCACCAAAATGAGTATAGGGGTGGTGTAAGACGGACGGAGAATCATGGACAGGCGACACTTTAGAAATTAAACAAAACTTAGTGACCTTTAAAGAAGGAATTTAGGTGACAGAATTTTTAGAAAATTAGGAGGCAGTTTCACACGGTAGCCATTAAGCTCGAACGGGCGACAATTTATTATATTAACCCCCCTGATCATTTATTTACCGGTAACAACGATATCGGCAACGATAACCGATATTATGGTTTCAAAATTGGTTGAATAACATGTGACTACAATTTTTAATTCATGTATTAACCGAAACGTTAAGTACGTTTGTTTTGAAAGTTGTTTCATATAAATCATACGCGATGGTAAAAAAAAAAAAAAAAATTGTATATCAAATAGTTGTCAAAAGTAGATGCTTATCTCAATTTTTTTAGAATATGTTTTTAACAGTCCTTGCGATTATTTTAAGATGAATTAAAATTATTAAAATTTATTATTAATTACTAAAAAATTAGTAAAAACTGCATGAAAAAATGCATTAATATCGCAATATATTAAAAAGTCTACATTTTTTTTTTATTCATCCTAAAATAATCGCAAGGGATATAAAAAACATATTTAAAATAAATTTGAGATAGCAATCGAACTTTTGAGATTTATTTGTTTCGTGCCAGGCGTAACTGATGAAAATAAAAAAACGAAGGATGCCTGTTTAAATAATCACTGCTTCTGTATTTTGTATCCGATTTATAGTTTGTTGAAAAGCTAATACAATTTTTCAAAAGATGACATACCCACATTTTTAGTTTATTGCGGTTGAGGAACGTCATTTCAATTCAATTTTGAAATTGTTGATTTAGATCCGAAAACGCCTAATGTGAGGTCCCGACGGGTCCATTTCCTATATTTGGATTTCGCTGAAAATTCTCCACATCGATTTTTTCGTTCAATAGACCATTTCTAGGGGATGACCTTCAATAATAAGAGTTGCAGTTCCAGTTCCGGTTCTATAAACATGAAACGGTTCCGGTCCGGTTCCGGTTCCACCCGAGCCCTGGTTTAAAATGACCCTATACATACTTCAAACGACGACAAAAGAGACGTAGGTAGAAAATTCTGCTCAACGAGTGTCAACTTCGTATACAAGAAGAATTTTACAAGAATACATTTATTTAAATCCTATTTCTTTTTTGTTTGTTTTTAAACATCAATATGTTCAAACGATGGCAAATGATGGCGTAGGAAGAAAATGCTGCACAACGTTGCCAACTTCGTCAGCCGATAAATTATCGAATTATGACGAGCGTTGCGAACATACTTTGTATTTAGATTTGATTAGCAAATTGATTAGTGATTAGTAAATTGCCAAGAAACAGTTTATTCAAATGCAATTAAAATTTTATATTGGTTTTGTAATATATTTATATTAAATTTGACAGATTCTGCTGGACAATATAATAATGTTTACACGTGAGCAAAACTAAATTCAATTTCGATTATAATTTAATTACACTTCATTCCTAATAGATGTATGGTAATTTCGTATTACTTTTTAATTACATTCAAACATATTCAAACAAATCTTTTCTATCCGTACAGGGTATACGAATCCTGAAAATAACTACAAACTTTCCATCGCTGAAAAATTACCATTCATTTGATACCCATATTTACAAATTGGTAGGTGTACCGAATTTCGATTTTTGTTTTGGGAACCACAAGTCGTTTCGCCAAAAAACGTTATTTTCATGTATTTGAGCATGATGTCAATATATATTTGAGCAAAAAAAAGTTTACCTAAGCACGTATACAGTAAAATTGATCTATACATGTAAATTTTATTGAGGTATTTGAACATAAGTGGTCGGTTCTCAGGTCACAATAAACCGATCATGCTGATCAATAATAAATATACTCTTCCATACCGGAGATGCTTTCTTCAGGTTGTTACAAATGGCGTATCAAACTGAATATACCCTTTCACTCTTAGTGTAGGGTATAAAAATAAGGTTCTAAACCTTTCTGACCATATTTCTTTAGTATATTAAATTATTTATATTAATATTTTTTGTATATTAAAAGTATGGAAAACGAGTACACCATTAGAAAAAGCAATTCTTCACCTTTCAAATGAGACTAACTTCAATATTCAACTTATACACTCAGAGAAAACACATGAAATCCCCATTGATTTAATAGTATTTAAAAAATAATTATTTTCATATAAAAAAAATGTAATACCTAGTATTTTCTAGTATTTAATGGTATTTACCGATTAAAATAATAATTTATCATGTTGAAAACAACTATGGTATGGTATTTTTATCTGAGTGTGGTTCACATGCTACGTTAGTTTAACGGAAAGCAAAAAGTTGTATTTCAACGAAATGTTTCAATTAGTTAAGGGGAATAACTTCCAAAAAAAAAAAACTATATTTTAATTGAAAATTATTATTTCAAATAATCAAAAAAATAGTCGATTACTTTTTTTTTGATTATTTCAAATAATCAAAAAATAATCAAAAAATTGAAATAATCAAAAAAAAAAAGAAGTCGGATTACTTTTTTTCAGGGGTAGAAACCGGAACTATAAAAAGAACGTTTGGCAATCGTTCCGATATTGTTCCGTTCCGGAACGAACGAAAAGCAAAAGTTCCGAGCGCAAACGTTTCAGTCGGAACTTTTGCTCAAAAGTTCCGGCTCAAAAGTTCCGATCGGAACTTTTGCATACAAAAAACGTTTGAATCGTTCCTATCGCCATAGGCACGCATACTGGTGCATCATTGGAACTTTTTTGTGTGAATCTGTTCCTGTGGGCCTAGATTCGCATCCTGGTGCGTCATTGGAACTTTTTCGGGTGAATCGCTTCCTGTGGGCCTAGATACGGATCCTGTTGCGTCATTGGAACTTTTTACGGTGAATCGCTTCCTGTGGGCCAATTACGGATCCTGGTGCGTCATTGGAACTTTTTAATGTGAATCGCTTCCTGTGGGCCTAGATACGGATCCTGGTGCGTCATTGAAACTTTTTTGGGTGAATCTCTTCCTGTGGTCCTAGATACGCATCCATATGCGTCATTGGAACTTTTTTGAGTGAATCTCTTCCTGTGGGCCCAGATACGGATCCTGGTGCGTCATTGGAACTTTTTTCGGTGAATCTGTTCCTGTGGGCCTAGATACGCATCCTGGTGAGTCATTGGAACTTTTTTTGGGTGAATCTGTTCCTGTGGGCCTAGATACGGATCCTGTTGCGTCATTGGAACTTTTTACGGTGAATCGCTTCCTGTGGGCCTAGATACGGATCCTGGTGCGTCATTGGAACTTTTTAATGTGAATCGCTTCCTGTGGGCCTAGATACGGATCCTGGTGCGTCATTGAAACTTTTTTGGGTGAATCTCTTCCTGTGGTCCTAGATACGCATCCATATGCGTCATTGGAACTTTTTTGAGTGAATCTCTTCCTGTGGGCCCAGATACGGATCCTGGTGCGTCATTGGAACTTTTTAATGTGAATCGCTTCCTGTGGGCCTAGATACGCATCCTGGTGAGTCATTGGAACTTTTTTTGGGTGAATCTTTTCCTGTGGGCCTAGATACGGATCCTGTTGCGTCATTGGAACTTTTTACGGTGAATCGCTTCCTGTGGGCCTAGATACGGATCCTGGTGCGTCATTGGAACTTTTGAATGTGAATCGCTTCCTGTGGGCCTAGATACGGATCCTGGTGCGTCATTGAAACTTTTTTGGGTGAATCTCTTCCTGTGGTCCTAGATACGCATCCATATGCGTCATTGGAACTTTTTTGAGTGAATCTCTTCCTGTAGGCCCAGATACGGATCCTGGTGCGTCATTGGAACTTTTTCGGGTGAATCGCTTTCTGTGGGCCTAGATACGGATCCTGGTGCGTCATTGGAACTTTTTGGGTTAATCTGTTCCTGTGGGGCTAGATACGCATCCTGGTGCGTCATTGGAACTAATTTTGACCATTGAACACCAGGATAGGTATCTGGCCCAACAGAACAGATTAACCTAAAAAAAAGTTCCAATGGCGCACCTGGATGCGTATCTAGGCCCACAGGAAGAGATTCACCCCAAAAAGTTCCAATGACGCACCAGGATCCGTATCTAGGCCCACAGAAAGCGATTCACCCGAAAAAGTATCAATGACGCACCTGAATGCGTATATAGGCCCACAGGAAGCGATTCACCCAAAAAAGTTCCAATGACGCACCAGGATCCGTATCTAGGCCCACAGGAAGCGATTCACCCGAAAAAGTTCCAATGACGCACCTGGATGCGTATCTAGGCCCACAGGAAGCGATTCACCCAAAAAAGTTCCAATGACGCACCAGGATCCGTATCTAGTCCCACAGGAAGCGATTCACCCTAAAAAGTTCCAATGACGCACCAGGATGCGTATCTAGGCCCACAGGAACAGATTCACCCAAAAAAAGTTCCAATGACTCACCAGGATGCGTATCTAGGCCCACAGGAACAGATTCACCGAAAAAAGTTCCAATGACGCACCAGGATCCGTATCTAGGCCCACAGGAAGCGATTCACCCGAAAAAGTTCCACTGACGCACCTGGATGCGTATCTAGGCCCACAGGAAGCGATTCACCCAAAAACAGTTCCAACGACACACCTAGATGTGAATCCATACACATTGGAACTTTTAAACGGAACGAATCAATCGTTCTTCATCGGAACGTTCTTTGTTGGAACGATTCAAACGTTTTTTGTATGCAAAAGTTCCGAGCGGAACTTTTGAGCCGGAACTTTTGAGCAAAAGTTCCGATTGAAACGTTTGCGCTCGGAACTTTTGCTTTTCGTTTGTTCCGTTCCCAACCCCTGCTTTTTTTTGATTATTTGCAAATAATCTGAAAAAAATCTTAAATTTTGTGAAAATAATCAAAAAAAAAAAGTCGATTACTAGTTTTTGATTCTTTAAAAGTTGTGAAAATAATCAAAAAATGTACTAAGAATCAAATTACTTTTTGATTATTTCTATATATATATATATATATATATATATATATATATATATATATATATATATATATATATATATATATATATATATATATATCTATATATATATATATAAATATAAATAAATAAATATATAAATATATATAGATATATATATATATATATATATATATATATATATATATATATATATATATATATATTTGTCATTTTTCAAAATCGATCCCCCTAAGATGTCTGGATCCGCCCCTTTTTCTGGTTGTGCTTTGTTGTTCTATTCGTGAAAACACACACATGCAAACATTGTATATCATGCCGTTTTTTTGATACCTAAGAAAAAAACTTCTGGCATCCAGACAAATTCTACTTAGTTACTTTTTTGATACCTAAGAAAATAATGTCTGAATATTTAGAAAATTTGACTTAATTACTTTCAACATGCACACTAACAATCAATGGCGACCTCTCAAAACAAATCAAGAGCTAATATTAAAAAGAAAGAAAAATTGATGAAAACAACAGCAGGTACATGAACACGTGTTCCTTTTGCGAAGAATACAGAAACAAATTTGCGTGTTCATTTTTGTTTTTAATAAACAATAAATTAACTTCTAAAAATCCTGTAGAATAAAGTTTGTTTAATTTTTTGACAACTAAGTAATTTGCTTTCTTAATATTTAGATGACAAATTCTTGCATTTTAATAGTATTTTATTGATATTAGTAAAATTCTACTATTTTTCTTTCTAACCGAATTCTTTTCGAGTTTTAGAATTTTATTTCCCTCCGTGCGCACACACACTAGACGGGAAGTGGCCAACAGTGTGTGCTGGCGGGCTGTTTGCTGGCCACCTCGTGCAGCACCAGCGCTGTGAACTACACCCCATCGTCAACGATTATCGCTAGCGGACGCTAGCCGTCCGCTGTGTCACATCCAGCACCCTGACGACATAGAACGACATATCGGCAAGCCAGACGCACATGCCATGCGCCATGAATTCGGCCAGTGACATGTCGCCTAGTGGCCTCTTCATTAGGCCACGCGACAGCATTTTGCACACAGAGGCCAGGCAGGAGGACATCAAGGCATTGAACATATCAGGCTAGAATTATTTAAAATACGACTTTTTTTGGAAATTCCCAGTTTGAAAATGTTAAAAAAGTAATTGTTGGCCAAATCGACAACTATTTAATCTATCATAAGAGTTTTTAGTCATCAAATTTAAAAGTGACATGTCGCCTAGTGGCCTCTTCATTAGGCCACGCGACAGCATTTTGCACACAGAGGCCAGGCAGGAGGACATCAAGGCATTGAACATATCAGGCTAGAATTATTTAAAATACGACTTTTTTTGGAAATTCCCAGTTTGAAAATGTTAAAAAAGTAATTGTTGGCCAAATCGACAACTATTTAATCTATCATAAGAGTTTTTAGTCATCAAATTTAAAAAAATATATATTTTTTACGAAATTTTTTTAAATTAGGTATATCTTTGAATTATTAGTTAATATATATTTTATTTTTCATTATTTGAATGAACCATAATATAGCAAAGAAATCAGATTACAAAATTTGTATGTAACTCTTACCGATAGTTAGTCGAGCAATTTTTATAGGTAGTGTAATTGTTACTATAGAAATGTTATTTGAACTAACAAAAAGTGATCCACGATAAAATAGTTAAGTGTTAGATAAAAATGATGTTTACTGAATATGTTTGTCAAATCATACTTTATTCAAATATTAAAAAAAAATATTATATCAACTAAATATTTAATCAAAAACTGCATTATGAAAAAAACTTTTTTAAAACTTAACTTTTTTTTAATTTGAGGAAACAAAAAAATTTAATAATTCTGATCAATTTTCTGTAAAATGAATATAATAATATTCGACTAAGATATGCCTTGTAGAAGAAACAATTAAATACTAGTTTCTACATGCTTTTATAAAATCAATATTAGAAGCACCCTATATATCATTAGATGTTCCAGATACACCCCATCTTTGTAACATATTTTTTCATGAAATGAACCAAGGAATCAGTGCACAAAATATTTGCATCCTGAAGCGCACAAAACTATATATTACTTATAATCTTCCCAGGCTTAACGACATACTTAGCAGTAAAAACGTTGATAAAAAAAATAAATGTATGTTTTAATTATTTTTTCATGCATTCGCCTTAATGTATCATATAATACCAAAATATATTTTTATAGTACGCAAATAACTACCAAAAAATTATAAAAATTAAATTACGATATAGAATGCCACGTGTTCAATTTCTTTTTATGTTAATTATGTTTATTGGATATTGAAGAGAAGTTATCGACACATTTTAAATATATAGCAAGATGGCGAAAATGGGTGTGAACTTTCTAAGAAAAGTATATGTACAAATCGGCGAATAACTTATTTATAGTCGGATCGAAATTTTGATAATTCCATTGTAATCTGTAGTGAATTATGTTCAAGATCAAAATCCAACCAAAAATGAAAAGTTATTCAACTTTAATCAGACCTACCTACTAACGATTTTAAATGGGCTAAAAACAGAAAATTGCGATGCGCGACATCTAAACGTTTTTCGATTTGGCCAAATTTTTTTGTGAATTACTTTTTAACGTGCTCAAACTTTTTGAGAGGGGTCCCGTGGGAATTTCGAAAAAGTCGTTTTTTTTGAACCACTCTAATATCACGCTGTATAATGAGTATGAGTCAACAGATGTTGAAGTGTTTAAAAATTTTACAAATAAATTTAAAATATTAACATTTTGTATTCTTATATTTTTGCTAAACCCTAGAAAAAATTTTAAATTCATTTAGGTAGCGTTGTAGTTGACGGATCACACATTAATTTCGTATAATTATTGATGCTTGGGGTTCAGAATGGTGTAGTGCACGCGCAAGCCAGTAACCGACTTCTGTTAGTTGCCATAGCCTCTCCTACACAATTCCTAGTCTCACCTTCGCGTTGGTGAACCCCGTTAACCCGAGCAACCAGCTGAAGATAGGGTTGCAACCCCGGTGGGAGGTCTGGTTGGGGACAAACGTGACAGGAAATTGGCCCTCCAAAATGGGGGTTGTGCGTTGGGCTTGTGACCCGCCATATAAAAAAGCTGATTCAAGGAAAACAGAAAAAATGCGTCGGATATCGACCCAAAAACACGATGACAACCTACGCCAACGTATAATGGACCATGATTTACGGATATGCACTTGGAATGTCCGAACCCTTTATAGGGAAGGTGCCACTATCCAGCTGGTTGATGTCCTCGAAAGATACAAGGCTGACATCACCGCAATCAAGGAAATGCGATGGACAGGATTTGTAGTCGGCAAGAGACTCCGCCACCTTGTCTCTAGGTTCACACCCGTGAACGAACGACTAGCAACAATCCGCATCAAGGCTAAACACTTCTACATCAGCCTATATTATGCGCACGCTCCGACGAATGAGAAGGACGATGAAACTAAAGAGACTTTCTATGAGCGCCTCGACGAAGCCTATGAGCGCTGCACCCGTCACGACATCAAAATTGTGATTGGCGACTTTAATGCCAAAGTGGGCCATGAGGGTATCTTTGGTTCAACGGTTGGACAATTCAGCCTCCACGACAACACCTCCGGCTGATTGCCTTCGCCGCAGCACGAAACATGGTAATTAGTGGTACTAGATTCAAGCATCTCACTATTCACAAGGCCACGTGGCGGTCAC
Source organism: Dryomyza anilis (assembly GCA_951804985.1). NCBI lineage: Eukaryota > Metazoa > Arthropoda > Insecta > Diptera > Dryomyzidae > Dryomyza > Dryomyza anilis. The sequence goes on along the minus strand of OX638135.1, from coordinate 73,739,071 downwards.
CCGATCAGAACACGAGCAACCAAATTGATCATGTTGTGATTGACGGAAGGCACGCTTCTAGTGGGATGGATGTACGCTCGATCTGAAATGCCAACATCGACTCGGATCACTTCCTTGTAGCAGCCGAGGTTCGCACACGCTTATGCGCTGCGAAAAACGCACGGAAACCCAAAGCTAAACGTCAGTAAGCTGCACACACAACAGACCGAACAAGCCTATGCCACTCGATTCTCACACCTGCTTGCCCAAGGAACTCCCCCTCTCGACGATATATGCGAGCAGTGGACACACGTATCCCGCTCAATGCGTACTGCTGCCGAGGAGGTGCTTGGATTCCAACGCCCACTATGGAACAAGTGGTATGACGAAGAGTGTCGCGCAGCCACTGTAGAGAAAGAGGCTGCATAAAGAGCCACCCTGCAGTCGGTAGTTACGCGAGCCACGAAGGAGCGATACAGAGAGAAGAGGAAGGAGGAGAGACATCTTTTTAGGCGCAAGAAAAGAGAATTAGAAAGACGCGAGTGTGAAGATATTGAGATGCATGGCGACAGGAACGAGGCTCGAAAATTCTATCAGAAGATGAGACGCCTAACCGGAGGTTTAAAGACCGGACCCTCTTCCTGTCAAGACGATGACGGGAATCTAGTAACAGATGTCCAGGGTACACTGAGATTATGGAGAGAGCACTTCTCTGATCTTCTAGCAGACGATGATGACAACTATTCCGCTGATAGAGAATACAGCTTGACAACCCCAGTTGCTGACGACAGCGTTGACATACCGCCGCCTGACCGTGAAGAGGTCTGCACAGCCATCAACAGGCTGAAAAACAGCAAAGCCGCAGGATCGGATGGTCTGCCTGCTGAGTTGTTTAAGACCGGAGGCGATGAGCTCATAACGAGCATGCACCAGCTCATCAGCAGAATATGGTCAGATGAAAGCATGCCTAGCGAATGGAATCTTAGTATACTCTGCCCAATCCTTAAGAAGGGGGATCCCACGATACGCGCCAACTACCGTGGAAATAGTCTCCTCAACATAGCGTATAAAGTTCTAACGAGCGTATTATGTGGAAGACTGAAGCCCATCGTCAACAGACTGATTGGATCTTATCAGTGCAGCTTCAGACCTGGCAAGTCCACCATAGAACCTATTTTCACATTGCGCCAAATCCTGGAAACGACCAAAGAGAGGCAGATCGACACCCACCATCTCTTCGTCGACTACAAAGCTGCCTTCGACAGTCCGATAAGAAGTCGCATATACGCCACCATGGCTGAGTTCGGTATACCTGCGAAACTTATAAGGCTGTGCAGGATGACCCTGAGCGACACACGTTGCTCAGTGAGAATTGGAAACAACCTCACCGATACGTTTAATACCGATAGAGGTTTCAGACAAGGCGATTCTCTATCGTGTGACTTCTTCAACCTAATAATGGAGAAGATTGTAAGAGCTGCACAACTCCATCACAATGGCACTATCTACAACAAGAGTTCCATGCTGCTCGGGTACTCTGATGATATCGACATCATTGGGCAGAGCATACGAGCAGTCAGTGCAGCATTCTCCAGTTTAGAGAGGGAATCGCGTCGAATGGGTCTTACGGTGAACGAGGACAAGACGAAGTACCTAGTGTCAACAAACAAAGAGTCCCGGCGTCTTAGACAACACGTCACTATTGACAACCACAACTTCGAAGTTGTGAAGGACTTCGTATACCTAGGAACCAGCATCAACAAGGAAAACAATGTCAGCCTGGAGATAAGCCGAAGAATAACTCTTGCCAACCGGTGTTACTTTGGGCTCAGTAGGCAGCAATTGAGGAGCAGAGCCCTCTCTCGCCGGACAAAAATTACGCTCTATAAGTCATGCCAGTCCTCCTCTATGGCGCCAACACCGATGAGCGAGCTTTAGGAGCGTTCGAGAGAAAGATTTTTCGGAAAATCTATGGCCCGATATGCGTTGAAAACGAGTACAGAATCAGATGGAACGACGAGCTGTAAGAGCTCTACGCCGACATTGACATAGTCAGGCGCATTAAGATCCAGCGCCTACGCTGGCTTGGACATGTCGGGCGTATGGGTGAAAGCGCTCCAGCAAAAATGATGTTCAATTCTGTACCCAGTGGTGGTCAACGTAGGGGAGGGCGTCCACATATCCGGTGGAGCGACCAAGTGCAAGACAACCCGACATCACAAAACTGGCGCCAGCGCGCGCAATGCAGAAGCGACTGGCGAGAGGTGATTGCTGCGGGCGAAACCCATCATGAGTTGTAATGACCAAATAAGTAAGTAATTATTGATCCTTACAAAAAATTAAAAAAACCAAAATTTTCATCGCGATATCTCATATAGAAATGGAGTTATGGCTGATGAAATATTATGTTTATATGACAGGTAGGCGTGGCAGTTCAGTGAACTATACCATACTTCGAACATACAATAGAGGAATACAAGCAAAATTGCATGACTTTAACTCATATAAGACCAAAGATTTAGCACTTTATGTGTTGAATTTATATGACAGGTTGGCGTGGTAGTTAGTCGATCGCAACTATTTTCAGTTGTGCATTTTTTTTATATTACATGATGTTGGACAAAATTTCAATAATATACGTCTTATATCTTCAGAGTTATATCGTGTTTACGATAAATGTTGTATGATAGCTAGGCGTGGCAGTTGACAATAACTGCCTATTTTTTGTAACATAGTTTGTACTTAAGACATATGAGTATATGCCAGTTTTTATTGATGTATCTCAAACCAATCCAAAATTACAGGATTTTCAAAGTGGAGTAAATAATAAAAGAAAAATTCTTACCACTCCAAATTAAAGTGGAATCATCTTTTTTGGGCATTTCATGGGCATTTCCTGGGGTTCCGGACGAGACATTTGTGCGATTATAACTTGAATATCTCGAAGGAAAATTAATGAATTTACTTAATTTTTTTTGTGCATTTAGTATTTAAATAGGACTAAATATCTAAAATTATAGAATTCCATACGGTAGATCAAAAGATATAAATAAAATAATGGACGTTCCGGACGGGACAAATATCGATTTTCATTTAGATCCGGACGGGACTAAAACGGAAGTGAATGTAGAGGTTCATATGGAAATGCCAAAAAGTCAGCAAATTTTGTGTAATAATGTTTTTTTTTAAATAATTTAAAACATAGTTGAAATATGAGCTTTCTTTGAATATTTACACTTTCTTCCTAAAATGTATGGTTTTTTCGAGACAAAAAAATTCCGTATAGAAATTATCAGTACAATTTTTATTCTTAAAATGCTTTTAACATACAATATATTTTTTTGAATTATCTCTGAACATAGCTGAGACAATTTACTTTATTTTTGTATATATGCACTTTGTCCCTAAAGCTTACAGTTATTTCATAATAAATCGCTGAATATTTCTGGACGTTCCGTATAGAAATTTGCACTACGATTTTTTGTTAAAAATAATTGTGTATATGACAATGTCAATAATCATTATTACGAAATGAAAAGTGATGTATGATGATGGATGAAATGATGTATGATGATGAAAGTGATGATGGAAATGAAATTTCCAGATTTTTTTTTAAGTTTTGAATTTTTTTTTTTTACTATTTTTGTTTTTTTATGTTTTTATACTTTAGTTCGGGACGGGACAGATTTCAATGAGCTGTCAAACATTTTATAGAATTACTAGGAAAATGATGTTTACATTTTTGGAAATGAAAAGGAAATTATGCGTTGGAAACAGTGGATTCAACTCTTTAAAAAAACTTTTCAGTTTACTATGGTAATAAATGTATCTTTTTGGTTCCGGACGGGACATCGAAAATCCTTATACAAAAATCAAAATTTTTCCGTTATTTTAATTTGTATCATTATTTCAAGTTTTAGAAATAATTATACTGTGCTACAAATTCCAAAAAAATCGTCTACAAAATTTCCCACCTATATTTTTGGATAGGTATCGCAAATCAATGAATATCCTCAATTACAGAATGTCTATATCACTTCGAGTTTTTTTTTTAATTTGCTCTTCTGTGTGCAAATTCGCATTTTCCTACCTTGAGTTACTTATGTAATTAAAATGCAACATTCACGTAAGATATTTTTAAAGTGTATAACTTTTTAAAAAACCAATATATTTAGCTTATTAAACATTTTAATTTATTAAAATAGGTTTAAAAAGACCTGAGGTCATTAAACGACAAAACAATTGAAATTTGAATACATTTTCCAATTTTGAAAAATCGCTAAAAAATCATCTTGCAAGATAATCTACACATTTTTTACAGTTATTAAAAGTAAATTTAATTAAATTTAATATTAAATCTATAATCTATAAAATATAAGTGTTAAAGAATATCACGGTGGAACACCAAAAATATACAAGAACACCGAAATATATTTTTGGTTAGGCATCGAAAAACAATGAATATCCTCATTTACAGAATGTCTGTATCACTTCGAGTTTTTTTTAATGTCCACTGCTTTGTTCAAAATCCATTTTTCGTACCTTTACTTACTTATGTAATTATAACTTAGATTCTACGAAAGGTATTTCAAGACTGTATAACTTTTTAAAGAAGTTAAATGTGTTGGTTTTTAAATAAGTTATACAGTCTTGACATACCTTTCGTAGAATCTGAGTTTTAATTATATAAGTAAGTTAAGGTACGAAAAATGGATTTTGAACAAAGCAGTGGACATTAAAAAAACTCGAAGTGATACAGAAATTCTGTAAATGAAGATAGATCAGAGTTCTTGTATATTTTTGGTGTTCCACCTTGATATTTTTTAACACTCATATTTTATAGATTATAGATTTAATTATTTGGAGTAGATGTTTTGTATCTATCATAACTTTGTTGTTTCTTGCTTAATTATAAAAGTTCCTAAAATTTTGAAAACGTAATTTACCTTTAATAACTGTAAAAATGTGTAGATTATCTTGCAAGATGATTTTTTAATGATGTTTCAAAATTGGAAAATGTTTTCAAATTTGAATTGTCTATTTAAACCTATTTTAATAAATTTAAAAGTTTTAGTATGCTAAATGTGTTGGTTTTTCGAAAGTATTACACTTTTAAAATAACTTCCGTTGATGCTGAGTTTTAATTACATATGTAACTCAAGGTAGCAAAATGCGAATTTGCACACAGAAGAGCAAATAAAAAAAACTCGAAGTGATATAGACATTCTGTAATTTAGGTTATTCATTGATTTTCGATACCTATCCAAAATAATAGGTATGTTACCAGAAAAAATCAAAAATAATATTTTGTATCTGTATGTCTTTAAAGTTAATTAATTTGGTTACTCAAAATACATGAAAAATTGGTACATTTACATATTTCATAGTAACGTAAATTTATGAGTATTTTTTTTATACGTTACCGGTAACGGAATAGAAATATTTTTTAGAGATTTAGATTTGGATATTTAAGATTCCAAATCCATCTTTATGTCAAAGATTTGAGCATTTTTAATTTTTTGGTCGTGGTTGACGTTTTTCTGGAAATGCCCATATGCAGTTTGTTCATAAAGCTTACAGTTATTTCATAATAAAGCGTAGAATAATTCCGGACGTTCCGTATAGAAATTTGCCCTACGGTTTTTTTCTAAAAATAATTGCGTATATGACAATATCAATAATCATTGTTACGAAATGAAAAGTGGTGAACTATTGAAATTTTCAGATGGTTTTTAGGTTTTGAAATTTTTGTTTTACTTTTTTTGAATTTTTTTTTACTCAAAGTTCCGGACGGGACAGATTTCAATTAGCTATCAAAAATTTTCTAGAATTACTAGGAAAATTAGATTAGATTCAACTCTTTAAAAAAACTTTTCAGTTAACTATGGTAATAAATGTATCTTTTTGGTTCCGGACGGGACATTGAAAACCCTTATACAAAAATCAAAATTTTTTCCGTTATTTTAATTTGTATCATTATTTACCAGAAAAAAAAACGAAAATAATATTTTGAATCTGCATGTCTTTAAAGTTTATTAATTTGGTTACTCAAAATACATGAAAAATTGGTATATTTACATATTTCATAGTAACGTAACTTTATGAGTTTTTTTTTATACGTTATCGTTAACGGAATAGAAATTTCTTTTCGGATATTTAGATTCAGACATTTAAGATTCCAAAACCATCGTTATTTCAAAAATTTTAGAATTTTCAATTTTTCGGTCGTGGTTGACGTTTTTCTGGAAATGCCCATATATACTACACGGTAAAAAATGTTGGAATATTTTTTAAACCCTTCTTTGGATTACAGATGATTTTAATACTTTTATGTCTAATTTTTAAACTTACCAATAGTTTGCACCCATTTTTAAACTTTTTCAGATTGAAATTTAATATATTTCTTATTAAACATGGAAAGGCAATTTTTTTAGTTTATAAAATAATCCAAATGGTTTAAAAATTCAAATTTAATCCGATTGTATTAAAATTTAAACTCAAATAGTTTATTTGTCTGTTTATTTAATATGTTTAAACCATAAAGATTTAAAATTTAAACTCAAATAGTTTTATCTCAGTTTATTTAATAATTTTAAACCACAAAAGGTTAAATTGTAAACCATACTTACCAGGGGTTGGGAACGGAACGAACGAAAAGCAAAAGTTCCGAGTGCAAACGTTTCAATCGGAACTTTTGCTCAAAAGTTCCGCTCGGAACTTTTGCATACAAAAAACGTTTGAATCGTTCCGACAAAGAACGTTCCGATGAAGAACGATTGATTCGTTCCATTTAAAAGTTCCAATGTGTATGGATTCACATCTAGGTGTGTCGTTGGAACTTTTTTTGGGTGAATCGCTTCCTGTGGGCCTAGATACGCATCCAGGTGCGTCAGTGGAACTTTTTCGGGTGAATCGCTTCCTGTGGGCCTAGATACGGATCCTGGTGCGTCATTGGAACTTTTTTCGGTGAATCTGTTCCTGTGGGCCTAGATACGCATCCTGGTGCGTCATTGGAACCTTTTTGGGTGAATCTGTTCCTGTGGGCCTAGATACGCATCCTGGTGCGGCATTGGAACTTTTTAGGGTGAATCGCTTCCTGTGGGCCTAGATACGGATCCTGGTGCGTCATTGGAACTTTTTTGGGTGAATCGCTTCCTGTGGGCCTAGATACGCATCCA